>CM060957.1:31653577-31768577 GCA_030765055.1 Mantis religiosa
GGATGGATGGATGGATGGGAGGAAGGAAATAGTCTGAAAATCTACGTGTGGGTTGCTAACTTCTTATATCGGGACATAATTTCCAAATTCTTATTTATTAAAAACCAAATAACTACTAAAACCCTACAAATACAATTCAAAGTTGTTCAGATAATAAAAAAAAATTTAAAGATGCTTAAAATAAAATAATACAAAGCACAAAATAACTAACACTTTACAAATAATACAAATACTGGTAGCTAGCTTATTTATAAAACTACTAACTACAATATCGGTAACTCATATTTCACGTACTGGTAACCAATACATTCTTAATATAAAATCCTTCAAAAACTTTTAAAAAAATTAAAATATTAAAATGTCTTTACAACTTGACCAGAAACTTATACACATATAAAATTTAAACCAAAAAAAAAATGCATTAAAACGAATTACAAAGTTTCAAAGTAATTACATATAATCAATTCTATTATTTAACTCCAAATCAAATTAACTGATGAATACAAATATGAAATAGCATATCAAATTTATACAAATAAACAAAATCTTCATAATACCATATTACTAATATTTAAACAAATTCAAAGGAAAACGGACACGCTGTCCTGCTGCGGGACGACAACGAGCCCAACAGCCGATCCCTAATTGTCCCAGGCAGGCGATCAGAGCCCCAGAAGTCCCTGACTGGTGGTTCCGAAATGGTCCCAGCAGAGGAGCCTAGACCGGCAACCAACCTACCGGAGGAGGAAGTAATTTTCCTCTGAGCATATCATCCCAGCATGCACCGCTGAGAAATGGGTCTAGGTCAGGTAGGTCGGCCACTGGAATCGAACCCGGGTCTCCCAAATGCTGGTCACATACGAATATATGTGTGCGTGCGTGCGTGTGTGCGTGCTTGTGCGTGTGTGTGCGCGCACGCGTGCATGCGTTTACAGGGAGCATGTAAATAGAATTCAGTTCACATGTGTACATATGCTTCATGGCCGGTGCATGCACATCTGAAGCGAATTTTCCTCGGCGCTTTTCGGTCATGGTCGAAATGATTGCTCCTGATGTTTCACTGAAAACTGTGTTATGCATCATCAGAGAGCTCGATGAAGCGTTGAACAAAACACGAGGAAAGTTCCTACTTTTATCAAATCGTTTTACCAACGGGACTGGAAGAGGTGTCACATTAAAAAAGATAAATTGGTGTTTATTAAAATCATAAAATATCTCATTCAACTGCGTAATAATGCGCGCAACCTTACTTTCTAGCTTTCTCTAGTAAATATATATTAGTTGACGACTCAATCCGAAAATACGAGATTTGCCGTAAATACATTTTCAGGCGACTTTTGTGTTGTTAGTCTCGCCTTCAGCTGCCGTGTTGCGGGCGCTGCGGAACCCTAGCACTCGTAGTACCTCTGACGTTACTAGAGGAACCTCGGGACGAACATTCGAGCTCATACCATAGGGGAGTCGTTCCGATTGGGTTGGACTCGAGGGGGGCAGTGGTTCCCGATACGCGTGTGAGATTGGGTACGTCTCCGGACGGGGTTGAGGGAAGTCATATATTCACGCGTACTAGCCTGCATAGCTAGTAGAAAGTGTGCTAGATCACAAGGTTGCCCTATCGAGGTTAATCGGTAGCCCTCCCCTTTTGGAGTTGGCGCGCGTAAGTGGCGTATCCCCTTCCATCCCGTCTTGTGTTTTCGGACCACAGGGGGGGGGTTTGTTTGTCTCTAGGTCTTGCCCTATGGGAAGACCCACGGAAGCGCCGGGTGCCCTTTCGGGACAGCTTGGTAACACCCTAGTTGCCAGAGAGGGGGGCGAGAGTCAGTCTTTATTCTGTGTGGACTGTCCTAGCTCTTAACCCCGCGCTCACTGAATGTGTCATTTAATCTATGTACGCTCTTTTGGGTGAGCGACATAACTGAAATACTAAAAGGCACCTAATTATTAGACCTGGCATTTGTTATTCACTATATTTCGTATATGCGAGACCAATGTTTTCAATCAAAATTACCAGTAATAAATATATTTTACATGAAGTATTTTTGTTAATGCTTGATTCTGATAATACATCTACAACTATTTGGTTTAGAATACATTAAATTAAAGATACTAGCATGGTAAAGAGACATTATAGCTTAAATTTTATGGCAGTAACCAATTACGTCCTCTTTAAGTTCAAGGATTTTTTTATCTTGTATAAATGGCAAACGTTAAGCAATATAAAAAGTAATTTACAAATAAAAATGCTGATACATTTAAAGCAAATATTTCCGCTGGAGGTTAGGCGTGAAGGACTTCCCTCAGGCCATAAATGGAAATAATTTTTCTGCGTGCCCCACTCTAAAAGGGTTTAACCACAGGTAGGATTTTGTTTGGGTGACTTCTTTTTTAAACTAAAAAAAACTAAAAAATCTATACTATTCTTTGTCAGAAAGAAAAGGTCGAATCCTATAGCATTCACCATAACGACCCGGGAAGCTACGAAAAAGTGAAGGTTAGATTGAACAGTTGACGGGTACAGAACCAGAGACCCTCTGAATTGAAGTGTCACATGTTATGTAGGCCACTTGCACACTTGCAATCCACATGATGAAAATGCAGATCTTTGAGTATAATGCGCCGAGTGTTTGCAGTTTACAAGATATGCACCGTACACTCATCGAGAATGGCAAGTTCTGTAGATGACCGATACTGCCACCCCCTGATGCATCAAAATTAAGTTAATGTTGTAAAAGAAGTAAAACAAACGAAAATAATCTATACAATGTTTCATTGTCAGAAAGCAGTAACTAACCATCTGATTTAAACTGTACCTTTAAAAACAAACAATTGAAATACCACAACGAGGGACCTGAGGGTGTTTGTGCTCATAAGATACCTCTTTGTTAGGTACTTTTCCCCCTGGCGGTTCATTATACCAGCAGCTCTTTATTGTCTGTATTGGCATGCAACACACGTAATCTAATAGCCTGTTTATATATTCAGGTCACTTCGCAGATTGTTTCTGACACAGAGAGAGAGAGCAGAGCCCTAAAGCATTTCACAGGTTTTCAGTTATAAAAAGTAACGACTCGCAAAAGTTACCTCGTGTACCACAATCATACAGAGTCTAACATCTTTGGAGCTTTTACTCCTCTGAGATGTACATAGACAGGGGGTTCGTATTTAAAGTCTTAATACAACTTTCGTTTTTTTTTAACTTTAAGTTATAAGTATGCCATTATACTCCTATACTGGTGAAAATGGGATAAAACTAATGCTTTAAATCTTTTAGGCAGATGTCTTGATTGGGCTTTCAGGTTAAAATTAAGAATTTATCATTGCATGCACAATATTTCAAGAGTTCCCGAGTTCGAACCTTGGTTATAATGAGTTACCTGGATAAGGCTTTTTCTGGACTTTTCTCTTATCCTCAAATACGAATGTCGGTTAACACTAAGCTCTATGGAGCCCAGGCTCATTTGAACATCAATTCACCTATTTTATATATCGTCCGATTGCCCACTTACGCAAGGTAGAGGTGGGCGTTCATCCAACCGATACGGGGAAGAAATGTGGTCATCATCTGGGCGTCCCCCAGTAGGAAGGTTGGTTTTCATGACAAGGGCCGCTTACCTAGCGTAAGCTCTTCACTTCCCTCATGATGCTGTAAGAGCATGGGTCCTACACCCGGGACATGAAATCCGCACCCCGTGGGTGGGATCTATCCCAGGACACTTTACTGTCGCCGATTAGAAATCAAACATTCCATGAAGTCCTTCCAAATTTGTCTTTACCTCCTCAGCCAATTTTAACTCGATGAGGTTCTTGGTTAAATGCTGTGTCATTCTACGCAAAACATTTCAATGAAATAAAACAGTGTTGTACTCCTTGGATGCAGAAGATACAAGCAGCATCGCCACAACTCAAGAAGCTTTTTCTAATATTGGCATTCAAGATAAGATGGAGTACATCCATAAGCGTTTCCACAAAATACCTTCTATTATAACACAGTTGTGATACCGAAATTAACGGATGCAGTGAATAAAGAATCGTAATAGATTTCAAGGGAACATTGTATTTCAAAGTATAAACTTGGAAGAAGTGTAGGGACAGTGAAGCACAAATTAGTACAAAAGTGAATCGAGAAGATATTGACACATTGCTTCACTCACATTGTTTATTCACAGGACATGTTTCAAGAGATCTTGCTCCTATCATCAGCTGATACTCGATTAGTGTAAGTTGTGGTGGTTTTCTCTTTCTCCAAATTGTCAATAGATGGCGTGATGTACTTGTCAAAGATGTCCGGTGGTGGAGTTTCAAAATTCATTACTCTATGACGATTTTTGTTGATGAAGATTTTTTCCCATACGGAAAGGTCTGTGGGGTGATTAACATATTTTATTAGAGATGTTTCCAAGTTGATGTCATGTCTAGTATTCAAAAAATGAAAAGCCACTGCTGATTTTTCTGTTTCACCATCTTTAATGTTTCTTAGATGTTCTTTAGTTCTGATGTTAATATTTCTTTTTGTTTTTCCTATATAAATTTTAGGGCAAGTTTCACATTTGATCTCATAGATTCCTGGTTTTTCTTTGGTAGTGATTGAACTTTTGGGAGGGCCTTTTTACAAATTTCTGATATTAAACCTATTTTGAAGTGCAAGAGTTATGTTGTGTTTTGAGAAGATTTTTTGGAATTTGTTATAGGCTGATGAGTGGAAGGTGAATTTTTTAAAAGTTTTTTCTCTTTTTCTCCTGTAGGTTCTAGGGTGGTGGTTTCTTTTATTTTCTTAGCTTTGTTGAGTCTATTAACTGTTTTCTGTACTAAATTTGGGTTGAAACCGTTGGATATAGCTACTTTTTTATGTGTAGGTATTCTTCTTGACAATCTTCCCTGTTTAGTGGAAAGTTGATCATCCGAAAGATTAAACTATTGAAAATGGCATGTTGGTGTTGTTTTGGGTTGAAACTGTTGTTCTTGATGTCATTATCGGTGTGTGTCGGTTTCCTGTAAATACCAAACGTGAGTTTGTTGTTCATTTTTTTGATCTTGATGTCCAAAAAGGGGAGCACACCATCCTCCTCTGTTTCCAATGTAAACTTTATAGCTGGATTTGGTATATTCATACAAGATGGTCTTAGACTTTTGAATATACAAAATCCAGCTATAAAATTTACATTGGAAACAGAAGAGGATGGTGTGCTCCCCTTTTTGGACATCAAGATCAAAAAATCAAAAAATCAAAAATCTTCATCAGCAAAAATCGTCATAGAGTCATGAATTTTGAAACTCCACCACCGGACATCTTTGACAAGTACATCACGCCATCTATTGACAATACGGAGAAAGAGGAAACTACTACAACTTACACTAATCGAGTATCAGCTGATGATAGGAGCAAGAGCTCTTGAAACATGTCCTGTGAATAAACAGTGTGAGTGAAGCAATGTGTCAATATCTTCTCGATTCACTTTTGTACTAACATTGTATTTGTTAAAACGCAAGCAGCTGCAGTTGGGGCGAGTAGTTTAAGAAAAGAGATGGGAGAAAGCGGGTTCTAAGCAGGGGTTCTATGTGGATAACACTTGACACCGTTTGGAAAGGCATTGTTCGAACCCTTAATAATGGCATGGCCGAGACTCATAATCACAATGGACAAAATAGTCATAAAAGGAACTTTGGTGTGAATAAAGACAGGCTTCGAGAGGTGAAAGGCAGACGCAGCTACAGTGAGAAACGCACAACTGGCCTGGCGGTCCATAAAGGACACAACCGGTTTGGTCTTCGCAGAAGGCAGAACAGAACCGACTAGAAAAGGTATGTATCGGTGCCTACGTAAATAATGAATTAAGTGTTATCCAGGAATAAAAATTCTACATACGATAACTCTGACCAGTATTGGTAAACCTTGGTCGGCAACTTCGCGATTGATGCAATGATAAAAAGAAGCAGTCATTAAACCAGTCTGAAACTTGCATTCCAGTGTCATTAGAACCATCCTTACTCCCATACATATCCACGCATACTCTTTGACGGAACTCTAGCTCTACCCTGAGGAGCGGCCACGCTGCTTCAAAGTTTACAACCTAAGAATAAGCTGGTCGAATGGTCCAACTACACCTGCGTATGCGGGTGTGCGGCCGGCAGTCTGTTTTGGCAGGTCCAAGCACGAGTATTGCTGTACGCCCTAGATTATTTTGGTGCTCCAGCTAAACACAGAAGCCTCTGTGTACTGAAGATGTATGTTTTCTTTCCTTAGAAATATACGCAAGGTTGTCTTCTTTCTAGCTTTGAACAGTTTTCTGTTGTAATGGCCATTAAAAACGTTGAATACTGATCATATATATTTTAGGTTATTAAATACACATAGTTGCTATTATTAGCAGGCATCGGATCCCATACACCTTTAAATAGGTATGAAATTTACGAGTCTCGCAGTATATAACTGCTGACGTCAAGTCCCGAAGACAACACGCAGGGATAGTCCGGTTCGCAATACGTAGCTTTAGTTTCATTACAACTACTGCTCAGCACGCAGGTAGATCTGTCTTCCAGGGAGTGCAAGGTGTTTGACATATTTTATTAATAGTATTACTTTCACAACAATTATTGGACAATCTCCATTTTTTAAACCAAAAGATTTGGGTATTATCAACAACCATTAAACAGCTTGAAGAATATTGTGACTTTGTACGTTTGTAGAGTTAAAAGGCCGAGTTGCAGAAATTAAAAATCTCCTTTATTTTCGTAGAGATACACTGTTCAATTCTCACTAACAACATTACATCACATAATAACACAATCTTCCAAGGTCGATGACAATAACAAACACTGACAGCTGATTACATTAGCTCTCGTTACAACACAACTGTCTTTACAACAACACTCTCAGCTGTTCTCTGCTTACTCTGTTTACAACTCACTGTTTTGCAACAACTAACTTTGCGAGCCTTAAATACCTAATTCGTAACTCTAGATGGTTTTACAATAAGCCAGAACCCGAACAATCTCTATCAGTACAGAAATTTACAGAAGAACAAAGAAACCAAATATTCTATCACATTCTTTAAGCGTAACTTAATCTATGCCGGCAAGTCGTTTACCTCAGTTATCTCTGCTCGCCGGCGCTTGTTTACAATAGCCGCGCTATCATTAACTGCTTAGCAAGGCTCATTATTGTCATGAAACTTTAACCGCCGACTGTTTTCTTATTTGTGCCGAAACTTTTATACCTGTTGCCATGACAATATAATTTCGAGCTGTCTAAAAGCAGTCGAGGAGGTATTTGCCATAATTAACAATATACAGAATGCACCAGCTACCAAACGAGCAAAGAATAAACTTGTCCAATATTCTACACAAAAATACTGGATTTTCAGTGTTACGTAATAAAAGAAATAAACTAAGTCTCGAACAAAAACATGAAAATGATTTATACTACTCATATGCAACATTAACACCATGTGATGTTACACGGACTTTCTCCTAATAGAATTTACATGGTTTTCCACTGTAATTCCCGCATCGAATGCAATGTAACACAGCTCCCATTTTCTATCAGTACTGTGCTGTACACACACAGCGCATCGGTATACTTGTTGCACGGACGTTTGTTGATGACGCGCTTGAGCCTTTTATTTATTTTTTTTTTTTCGTAATTCACGTTCTCCAACGTTAAGTCATATCGGACGATGAATGGAATGGATGAAATGATGCTCAAATGAGCCCAGAGTCCATAGAGTGTAGAGTTACCCGACATTCGTCTTGAAGGATAAGGGAAAATTCCGGAAAAACCTTATCCAGGTAACTCACCCTGACCGAGATTCGAACTCAAGAACCCTTGAGCGTGAGGCAGACACGCCACCACCAGGCTACCAAGGCGGGTGCGCTTGGGCTTGTATAGTACTTGTGTGTGCACATTAATTGCTAAGATGTATTCGATTCGATGTGTGATTACTATAAATGGAAGTAAGATTGCCAATAGCAACTTAATAGATAGACAACCTTTTTGCTATTGTATTTTCCTAAGCATGAATGAAATTATTTTGGTAGTCATACTATAAACTCGAATTATCGATACCAACATAAAATTATATACCTACCAACTGCTTCCATTTATTATATTATATAAAAGATAGACCATCAAACACTGGCACAAGTTCACTGCAAAAATCGTGATTTACTTCAGTTATTTTTACATATTGGGACGATAATATTTCTGGGACAAAAATCACTACCAAGGGAAAAGTTCTGGTTTGAAGAGAAGGAACAGATTATAAGGTTTATAGATAAATATTTGAACACCCTGTACCTAAAACGCAGGATGATAGAAAGCAACAACCTTGGTTTACCACCTGCAATTGAAATCTTAGCGAACAAAGTCGTCTTTGTTCTGGTGTTGGCGGTCTCTTCCTTAATCTACTTTATCATCACTTTCACTATCAAAGAATTCACCGGACGAAGCAATACTTGGAAACAATCCTGTGATCCGAACCGTTTTATCTGGGTGTGTTCCTCAGCATGGAACTGACAGCTTTAAATGTCCTCGCTAAAGGAAGCCGTGCTTATCGATCTTGGCTTTGTATGACCCTGCGGCATTTGAGTCTGAAGGCGAACAAGATTCCCGGCTATCGGTGCTGATAAATCCGCCACAAGGTGCCCCAAATGCTGATGGTATATCGAAAATCGCTAGCGCTAATGGAACTCGAACGCCTGCAAAACAGTAAAGAATTTCGTAAACTTTCCTCCAGTGATGCTACTGTTTCACTTTTGTTTATATGTGAGGGTCTCCTTGTTTGCAATTATAATATAGTGTTGAAGTATATGCAAATGCTTGTTTTAATGATATTTTATACTTCATTGAAACTTGGTAATTATCCATCTCATGCCAAATTAATGAGATTTGCACTTCGGTGTTTTTGCATATTTATGCAAATTTTGTGTGTAGTGCATATTCTAGGAACTTTTGTGCTGATGGTGAGATGATGTTGTCGAAGCCCGGCGTTGCATCGAACACGTGGAAGGGGATTATTCTCTCCTTATGTCGTGGGTTGTATACAGCCCCCCGGAAAGAGGATGACGAACCCGCAGGCTGCTAACTCTTTTTGGTCCAATCTGTCACTTTGATATATCAAGGTATACCTAAAGTCTCCGTATCGGTTTAAGTCTGAGCTTAATTAACAAATAGTTACAAATTCTAAAACTTCCAAACCTGTACTAAAAGCACTAGCATTAGAAACTGTGAACAATAGACACCCACCTGAAGAATGGTTACATATCTACACAGATGGATCTAACTTGGACAAGAACTCAGGAGCTGGAATTAAGTGTGCACTGTTGTCATTCCATCAACCAGCAGGCTATTAATATTTCACTCTACACCTTCTATACAGAATAGATAAATTAAAAAATGCTGTCATAATTTCTGATTCTAAAGCAGCATTATGTGCAATAAGTTCATATAAAATGAAGTCAATCCAAATTAAAGAATGTCAGAAGATGATCCAACAACTACAAAAACTACAGAAAGAATTATAATACAGTGGATACCTGCACACTGTGAAATTGCTGGAAATGAATCAGCTGCTTTTCTTGCCAAAAAGGTGCAAATTTAATTCAGAACAAAAATAAAAACTTACCCCTTACATCCATAAAAAGATTAATCAAAAACAAATATAAAAACTAACAAAACCAATCAATATCTAACAAAGCCAAAGGAAAAAATGGAACGTTTTAATTTAAAATCCAGAAATTATTGCAGAAATCCCATGTAAAGCTGCAGTAGCAAATTTTAGATTACTTACGGAACATGATTATTTGGCCAAACACCTACAAAGAATAGGAATTTATACAAGTCCAAATTGTCCTCTGTGCAACAAAGAAGAGGAAGTGACTGAAGAACATCTCCTAACCTGTGAAGTCCTACCTGCCGGACCCACTACACAGAAATATTGGAGAGCAAGAGAGCCGATGGCTTCATTGCCAAAGCCTAGCATTTGACAACAAAGAAGAGGAAATGACTGAAGGACATCTTTTAACCTGGGAAGTCCTACCTGCTGGACCCACTACACAGAAATATTGGAGAACAAGTGAGCTAATGGCTTCATTGCCAAAGCCTAGTATTTGACAACAAAGAAGAGGAAATTACTGAAGAACATCTTTTAACCTGTGAAGCCCTACCTGCCGAACCCACTACACAGAAATATTAGAGAGCAAGAGAGCCGATGGCTTCATTGCCAAAGCCTAGCATTTGACAACAAAGAAGAGGAAATGACAGAAGGACATCTTCTAACCTGTGAAGCCCTACCTGCCGGACCCACTACAGAGAAATATTGGAGAGCAAGAGAGCTAATGGCTTCATTGCCAAAGCCTAGCCTTCGACAGCAAAGAAGAGGAAATGATTGAAGAACATCTTTTAACCTATGAAGCCCTACCTGGCGAACCCACTACAGAGAAATATTGGAGAGCAAGAGAGCTAATGGCTTCATTGCCAAAGCCTAGCATTTGACAACAAAGAAGAGGAAATGACTGACGAACATCTTCTAACCTGTGAAGCCCTACCTGCCGGACCCACTACACAGACATATTGGAGAGCAAGAGAGCTAATGGCTTCATTGCCAAAGCCTAGCATTCGACAGCAAAGAAGAGGAAATGATTGAAGAACATCTTTTAACCTGTGAAGTCCTACCTGCCGAACCCACTACACAGAAATATTGGAGAGCAAGAGAGCCAATGGCTTCATTGCCAAAGCCTAGCATTCGACAGCAAAGAAGAAGAAATGATTGAAGAACATCTTTTAACCTATGAAGTCCTACCTGCCGGACCCACTACACAGAAATATTGGAGAGCAAGAGAGCTAATGGCTTCATTGCCAAAGCCTAGCATTTGACAACAAAGAAGAGGAAATGATTGAAGAACATCTTTTAACCTATGAAGTCCTACCTGCCGGACCCACTACACAGAAACATTGGAGAGCAAGAGAGCTAATGACTTCATTGCCAAAGCCTAGCATTCGACAACAAAGAAGAGGAAATGATTGAAGAACATCTTTTAACCTGTGGAGCCCTACCTGCCGGACCCACTACACAGAAATGTTGGAGAGCAAGAGAGCCAATGGCTTCATTGCCAAAGCCTAGCATTTGACAACAAAGAAGAGGAAATGACTGAAGAACATCTTTTAACCTGTGAAGCCCTACCTGCCGGACCCACTACACAGAAATATTGGAGAGCAAGAGAGCTAATGACTTCATTGCCAAAGCCTAGCATTCGACAACAAAGAAGAGGAAATGATTGAAGAACATCTTTTAACCTGTGGAGCCCTACCTGCCGGACCCACTACACAGAAATATTGGAGAGCAAGAGAGCTAATGGCTTCATTGCCAAAGCCTAGCATTTGACAACAAAGAAGAGGAAATGATTGAAGAACATCTTTTAACCTGTGAAGCCCTACCTGCCGGACCCACTACACAGAAATATTGGAGAGCAAGAGAGCTAATGGCTTCATTGCCAAAGCCTAGCATTTGACAACAAAGAAGAGGAAATGATTGAAGAACATCGTCTAACCTGTGAAGCCCTACCTGCCGGACCCACTACACAGAAATATTGGAGAGCAAGAGAGCTAATGGCTTCATTGCCAAAGCCTAGCATTTGACAGCAAAGAAGAGAAAATGACTGAAGAACATCTTTCAACCTGTGAAGTCCTACCTGCCGGACCCACTACACAGAAATATCGGAGAGGAAGAGAGCTAATGGCTTCATTGCCAAAGCCTAGCATTTGACAGCAAAGAAGAGAAAATGACTGAAGAACATCTTTCAACCTGTGAAGCCCTACCTGTTGGACCCACTACACAGAAATATTGGAGAGCAAGAGAGCTAATGGCTTCATTGCCAAAGCATAGCATTTGACAACAAAGAAGAGGAAATTACTGAAGAACATCTTTCAACCTGTGAAGTCCTACCTGCCGGACCCACTACACAGAAATATTGGAGAGGAAGAGAGCTAATGGCTTCATTGCCAAAGCCTAGCATTTGACAACAAAGAACAGGAAATGGCTGAAGAACATCTTTTAACCTGTGAAGCCCTACCTGCCGGACCCACTACACAGAAATATTGAAGAGCAAGAGAGCTAATGGCTTCATTGCCAAAGCCTAGCATTTGACAACAAAGAACAGGAAATGGCTGAAGAACATCTTTTAACCTGTGAAGCCCTACCTGCCGGACCCACTACACAGAAATATTGGAGAGCAAGAGAGCTAATGGCTTCATTGCCAGAGCCTAGCATTTGAAAACAACAACATTTTCACACGTGGTCGCGAGTGAAAGGATAAATTTTCTAAATAAAATTCGAAACCAATAGATTTGTTTACTTTATAAGTATCAAGATGCTCAATTTACTATCGGGCAGCTAGCCAGGTGAAAATATGATTATAAAACGACGTCTCGGGAGTGTGCATCTCTCCCATCATCAGGATATTTATAATATGTTATAAGTACAAATGAAATACTGGATATAACACAACTATAAACAAAGACAAAACATTATCAAAATTTGCACTACTGAACAAAAGTAGTTTTGAGTAAATTAATTTCCAGGTCAGGAGATGATAGAAAATTAATTGGGTCAAAGATCTATACAGCATGACAAGCAAGGTAAGTAGTTACGTTTCTGTGATCCAATTAATTTTCTGTACTCACGCCATCTCCTGACCTGGAATTTAATTTACTGAAAACAGTCTTTTGTTCAGTAATATGATGTTTTATGGTGTTTTGTCTTTGTTTATATTTGTGTTATATCCTGTGATACATTTGTGGTTATCACATTTACTAAAATATCCTGATATTTTAGTAAATATATTCCTATACATTTACTATATAGGAAGGGAGGGGGGAGGGAGGAAGGGAGGGAGGAAGGGAGGGAGGAAGGGTGGGAGGAAGGGAGGGAGGAAGGGAGGAAGGGAGGAAGGGAGGAAGGGAGGAAAGGAGGAAGGGAGGAAGGGAGGAAGGGAAGAAAGGAGGAAGGGAGGAAGGGAAGAAGGAACGAAGGGTGGAAGGGAGGAAGGGAGGAAGGACCAGGGCCTCCGGAATGAATGGGCCTCCTGAGTCACCCCACTCGGTTTTTGGTACCTATATAAAATAAGCGATAGTAGATAGAGGATATATTGCGATAATATCATACAAGATAAAATAAGATGTTTTCCACTTTAATGTACTTATAACGTCGCTGAATGATTAACGAGCTCCCATTTCAGTATATACGGTATACGGTGCTCAAAAGCCGTCCTCCCATGTCCATACCGATGATATATAGATAAATGACATGGCTTGGCCTGGAGTAAGCACCTAAGTCTTAAACTGTTGTACCACGAATATGATATATGGCCATTTAGTTTGATGCTTAGACTATCGTTCTTTGTGCTGATTGAAAAATGATTAACTGATAAACCAACATGAATAGGTCAGTTTGCGAGGCACGGGATATATGTTCAAACCTCGCCACTGCCATCTATTCTGATTGCTAAATTCGTTTTCCAATTTTCATGTACTATCATATAGTCTACTGTGGTGCCCAACTTGGTAAGAATAGTCTATAATCACTGATTTTATAAATTGGTGATGTATTACACACATGACTTACTCTAATATTCCTAAAAATGCCTATTCATTTACGAGGCTGAGTCAAATGAAAATTTTAAATAATTTTTTAAAATATTATTTTCTCTGCAGAAGTGGTACAAAGCTGTTTAACTTTTCAACATAATATTCCGCATGCTCAATCCTAGTTCTCCGGCGCTTACAAAGTGCATAAATGCCTTTAGAAAAAGATTATTTCGGTAGTCCGCGGAACCACTCCTGCACCACGTAGCGTACCTCTTCATCGGAATGGAACTTCTTTCCTCCCATTGCGTCTTTTAGTGGTCCAAACATATGGAAATCACTTGGGGTAAGGTCTGGCGAGTATGGTGGATGAGGAAGACACTCAAAATGCAGGTGTGTGATAGGTACAACTGTTGTACTGGCAGTGTGAGGCCTTGCAGTGTCATGTTGCAAAAGGACACCTGCTGACAGCAATCCACGTCACTTTGATTTGATTGCAGGCCTCAGATGATTTTCTAAAAGATATGTGTATGAGGCACTGGTGACAGTGGTCCATCTAGGCATGTAATGCTCCAAATTGACGGCTTTTTCGTCCCAAAAGAGAGTCAGCATAGCCTTCCCTCTTGATGGTTCTGTTCCATACTTCTTTGGTTTTGATAATGAAGGATAACGCCATTCCTTGCTCGCTGTCTTCGCTTCCGGTTGGTGGAAGTGAAACCAAGTTTCGTCCCCAGTAACGATTCTTGCAAGGAAGCCTTCACCTTCCCGTTCAAAGCGCCGAAGAAGTTCTTCACAAGCATCAACAGGTCGTTCTCTCATTTCAGGAGTCAGCTGCCGTGGCACCCATCTTCCAGACACTTTGTGAAACTGAAGAACATCATGCACAATTTGGTGTTTTTTTTTTTTTAAATTTACTTCCTCCAACGTTAAGTCATATCGGACGGTGAACGAATTGGGTTAAATGATGCTCAAATGAATCCAGGGTCCATGGAGCTTAGTTACCTGACATTCGTCTTGAAGGATAAGGTAAAACCCCGGAAAAACCTTATCCAGATAAGTCACCCTGACCGAGATTCGAACTCGGGACGTCTTGAACGTGAGGCAGACATGCTACCATCTACGCTACCGAGGCGGGCACAATTTGGTGTGCTGACTCATGACTAATCTGTAAACATGCTGCAATGTCATTCAGTGTCACTCGACGGTTTTCTTTCACTATGGCTTCTACTGCAGCAGTGTTCTGTGGAGTTACAACACGTTGTGCCTGACCTGAACGTGAAGCATCTTCCACTGAAGTCACACCATTTGCGAACTTTCTATTCCATTCGTAGACTCGCAGCTGTGACAAACATGCATCACCGTACTGAACCTTCATTCGTCAATGAATTTGAATAGGTTTCACTCCTTCACTGAACAAAAACTGAATAACAGAACAATATTCTTCCTTGATGCAAGTCGCAAGTGGGGTTGCCATCTTTATACTGACACTGTAACGGTATGTGTGCATCTGCACTATGCTGCCACCTACAGGCCATTCTGCACGCTGTTTGTAGCACGATTACCAACTTACAGCATAACGCCACGAAATTTCGATTTGTTATTACAAATTTAAGGTTTGCATTTGACTCACTGTTGTTATCTCCTGGCTCAGTGTTTAGACCGCTTGGCTCTCACCAAGGCGGCCCGGGTTCGATCCCAGGCGACCGCAAAGTGAGATTTGTGGTGGACAACACGGCTCGGGGGCGGGTTTTCTCCGGGAACTCGGGTTTCCTCCGCCATCTCATTCCACCGGTGCTCCATCTTCATCTCATGTATCATCATTGTCATCGCCTGCGGTGCCATCTGTAGTAAAAACGAGCGTTAAACACTACACTTGTTATCTCCTCATGTTAGTCGAGATAAACATCCGCAGCAATTGACTAGTTGCATACCGCTTTCTCTCTATTATAACATGAATAATAAACTATTTTGAGACCTGGGCAAAGGTTCAACTATATCTCGGTGTCCTCGCAAGTTAGAATGGGAATAAACTTTCTCACACACTTCCCTTGCTGTTCAGCGGACCTACCAGTCTCGACCCACTCGGAGAGTTCAAAAGTATTACACCAGCAATCGAATTACTTTGCTTATAGGTGGAAAATTAATCAGCAAACCTGAATTCTTGGTTAGTACTCCTAAAATGTATTGAAGTATTCGTAGCATTAAGGACTGGTCTCTGCATTATGCCTTTAATAAGAGGATAGATCAAATATTAACGGGAATTTTAATATAAGGCGAGTGTGAGTAATAATTTTGAGGAGGGACTTTGTCAGTCTTGTGACTTTGTGGGTTGGTGAAATTAAAAGTCCAATTGCACAAACTCAAAATGTTCTTTATTTCCACCGAATTACAGTTGGAACACTTGCCGATTACATATAATTACTTAGCACACACAATTACAATTCACCAGTTCGTCTGTCACAGGTCCATTCCACCTCACAATCACGTAGAACTCCTCCGATACACGTACACCGTCTTCCAGTCCGTTTGCTCCATCGGCGCTCCTCACAGCTGCTCGCCAAGAACTGAACTGACTCCAGAGGTCCAGAGGTGGTCCTAGACGGGCGGAGCTAGTTTTCTTTTTCCCCGTCCGGGTGTCTTATGCCGCAGTACCTAGCCGCTTTGCGGCTTAACCTGCGAAATGAGCTAGTATTTCCATGTTCTGCTGGGGTCTTTCAAAATATTGGGAATTTGGAATTGGTTACCCCTTTTATCGTGGGCAGCTGCACTTAATCGTTCCCCCGTTTTGGGAGACACGATTTAATTTTGCTCCGTTTTGGCTACGGGTTGTGTAGCGCTTGGTCCATCGGCGTAAACATTGGTCCCAGAGACATCTGGGGTTTGCCTTGGGTTACCCAAGGGGTCCCAAGACGTCTCTCGGCAGTCTCAAGGACGGCAGGCGTCTTTGATCTCTCGGGTCATACCTTCCCAGGGAGTTCACTAAAGGGTTGGGGTGAATTTTGATTTTGTCGTACATTGATCGTGCCCTCTCGCGAACGACATCGACAATGTATGGGATCTGGGAGTGCTCATGCAGGATATGAGCCGGGAATCTCTAGTCTGTATCGTAAATGATGCGAAGTGCCTTGTTCTGCAGCGTCTGGAGCCTGACGAAAGTGGTATTAGCCACTGTTCCCCAGATCTCACAGCCGTACAGAATCATAGGTGGAATAATCGCCCGATACAGCTGGAGTTTGAGTCGGATCGGCGTGGTTGATCGGGAAATAGGGTATAGGCTCCGGAGTGCAACGTGCCCCAGCTGGACCTTGCCCTTGACGTGCGGAACGTACTCGCCAACTGACTCGCCAGCTGCAGCCACTTTTTATAGGAATATCGCTGTTTCTGGAAGTCTCGCGGTCCAGAGAATCACCCCGAAGGTTCCAGACGGCCAGTGATGTTTTTTCAACCATCCCTTCGTTAGCGCTTTAAGACAAATCGGTAGGCGTGGTCCTATGCCTCCCGGCCCTCACCCAGTCGCCAGTTGGTCGCGCCTTCCGATAGTTGGGCGACAGTATGTTGGTGGGGGGTATCTTGAGAGGGGCATTGCACGCACACGCACACACAAATTTTGCAGACATTACGTCCTGAGACTAGTTAAGGAAAACCGAAACAGAAGATGCTGGAAAATGTTCAAGCAGACTATTTCTCAATGGGTCTCCTTTAATTTGCAGCAAAAATTACTTTGTATTATTTTATTTACTTTATAACTAGCCTGCATTTCACATAAACTACGAGTTGAAGTATTATATATTTTCTCATAGCACAGAGTCAACATGTAATTGTTTATAAACTGTGACCTATTCCCTTCCCCTTAGGCAGCAGAAATCTGTGCGGTGACGTCACACGCCAACCTGCCTTTCCTTTGGGGGCATATTTGGCGGTATATAGCTGACGTAGCTGACGTCACACCGCCGATACCTGTATTCTTCTGATGTATTGTAACCGTGAGCTGACTTTAGACCTATATGTCTGTATTTATATGTATAAAGCATTATTTATGTTCCTATAAATCGCGTAGTGAGGTTCTCCAATTGTGGAATTTGATTAAAAAATATAATATTTTTCCAGAGTCAAATTAAGATATAAAAGTTGTCATATATGAATAACTTTTGGCAACACCATAGTTAACTAATTGAGAATTTTCTTCTATAGTAGATAAAGTAAATATGTTAGTACACTGACTCTTCAATACAATCTTTTAAACTCAAATGGTTATATGTCTTCCTTGCACCATAATTTTTATTTAAATCCTGATAGTTTGCAGTTGCAAACAGTCATTTGTAAAAGTTCTTCATAATTTTTATTATTTTTTTTTTTTCCTGTGAGAGAGAAGCAGCTTTTTTAAGTCCATGCTTCAGTGGAAGTCTGAAAAGTGAATTAACAAATTGGCAACGTACGCTTCTTTTGTTTTGTGCGAGTGGCGTGGCTAATGAATAGAACAAGAGCCGGCCAAGTAATTAGAGTTACTGTTACTCGGGGCGCCATCTCCTGGGCACGTCGCCATTGATCCTCTCTGGGTCACACAGGATTATAAGGCGGCCGTCCAGCTTTCCCACCAGCTAGCTGCTCTTCCTCAGCCCTTGCAATGAACCTTTTCACTCTTTCTTTCTCGCCTTTCAACTGTTCGCTACTGGTGGTCTACACAGCTGGGATTTGAACTTTGAACTATGACAAGCATGTCCAGTTTTGGTAAATTTTGAATTCTTTGGTAGTGCCAAGTTCTAGTTGCTCCACAGGCGCAAGGGGAAAACAAAGTACGGAGGAAATATCTCCGCATGCCACGTTCTGTATCAAAACTACATGTCTCGGTCGAGACCTCGGAGCCTCAAAAGAGCAACCGGAATTAGGACATTACTTCAAATATAGTTTGTTGGATTTGGGCTTTAAGTAAAGGCAGTAAAACAACTATCACATTTAATACACCCATCTTATTCATCGCCTAAGTTAGTAATATGACCAATAGTTAATATAAACCAGGTGAACACACACTTTCTTTGTTAATTTCTCTAATCGGTAAGTCCATAGGAAGTGTTGCATTACATCTCAATTTCCGATACTTACACTACCGCGCAAAAGATTTTGAGCACTCCTTATTTTCAGCATTTGTTGAAATTGCGGAATAACAGAGACATTAACGCCCGAATTCACCAACAGATGTTAAAATCGACGTTAACAAATGTAACGTAACAATTGTCACAGCGCTAAAACTAATGTTAAATTCCTTGCATTTCACCACCCTGTTTTCTTAAAATGTTAACAAACCTGTGTTAACGCCAAGAAACTTGTAAATATCACAGCTATAGAAGGCTATGGATGTTTTTCTGAACGTACTCCGATGCATTTTTGTTTTCATTTTCCTCTGCACAAATGGCGGGTGAACAAAATCATAAATAAAGCCGTGGGGCAAATTTCCCATCGACGGAGAAAGAATTGTTAATTGAAATGGTGACGAAGTGAAAGGATATCGTGGAAAATAAGAGGACGGATGCAGTGAATGTAAAAGAGAAAGATTTTGCGAGGAAAATATTGGAAACGAATTTAATTCAAATGCATGTGTCACTACTACAAGCACCAAACAACTTGTCAGTATTACGTAAATTTAAAACGAGGTGCGAAGAACAAGTGCCTTAAACGTTTCAAGACGGGAGGTGAACAAGTATTATCCACATAATTGAGTGAATTATAAAATCGCAAAGTTATTAATACTTGAAGCAAAGGTGAGATCGGCATATTCCCTTCGATGTATATTCTAACTCATTATTACGTAAATTTAAATCGAGGTGCGAAGAAGGACAAGTGACTTGAACGTTTCAAGACGGCTGGTGGACAGTGTATTATCCACATAATTCAGTGAGTTATAAAATCGCAAGGTTACTAATACTTGAAGCTAAGGCGAGATAGTCATATTCCTTTCGATGCATGTTCTAACTTATTAAGTAAATTTAAAAGAAAGAGCGAAGGACAAGTGACTTGAATGTTTCAAGACGGGAGGTAGACAGTATATTATCCACACAATTCAGTGAATTATAAAATCACAAAGTTATTGATACTTGAAGCAAAGGCGAGATCACCATATTCCTTTCGATGCATGTTCTAACCTCTCTTGTACTTCCGCAGTAACCTTCATAGCAACATGTTTCGACAGTCTATACCTCCGTAAAACAATTTTCTTCGGATAGTTCCTCAAAATCATTTCTCCTCATAGGCCGTACTCTATTATGAATGCCATTTAGACGGTCTTAAATATAGAAAATTGACATCAACAGCTGAGTTCATGCTCGCCATCTTGACTATTTACAATTGTTAAGGTCTTAACATTAGAAATTCGGCGTGTTAGTGTAACATGAGATTTAACACTTGTGTTACGCTAAGTCTTAATATTTGTTGGTGAAATCGGTCAAAATGTTGTTACAAGAGTATATTTAATGAAAATCGGCACTACATGTTAGATTTTCCTTTCTTCAAGTTAAACTCTCCTTGCTTTAATGACGACCTTGCAAACTCTGGGAATCCTTTCTATAAGTGCGCCAGTTGCTACAACCAAATTCTGTTGCGATGGTGTAAACAGTAAAATAGTGCAAAAGCAGCGGACTTCCTCCCAGTGATTGCAAAGGCAGCATCGAGGATAGATATAAGTCTGGTTTTCAACGCCAGAAAGATCAGCAAACATATAGTACAAGATTCCCAGACACATTTGTCTATGCTGGGTCGAACAGCATACTGCAGCTGATGGGAATGAATGAGCAGATTAAATGGCAAAAGCAAGCGCCAGACTGGGATTATATTCTGTGCCATTTCATACATGGTAAGATATGCTAACGAATAGGAACAACCAGCGGGCAAAGAGCCAAGCTGGACAACTAACTAGAGATGCCTTCACTCCAATCGTGACCCATCATCACTTCATAAACCAATCTGATACGTGTCTCTTAAATAATGTATCTTTAGGAACTTATATTTATTATAATATTTAATCAACAAAAGCTTTCATTATACATTTATAAATGTACACAGTATAAGATAGGTTTAACCTTCCGTTGGGCGCGTCAGCTTTCGTGGCGTCGTTAGTCTCGACGTACTAATCCTTGTTTCACGTAAGCTTGCCCAGTATCTCTTACTGCTCACGTGACCTAATCACCTCTCATTGGCTGCTGTTGTGGTAAAGACTGTCGTGCGGTGAAAGTTAGTTCGTTATTTAACATGGTGATATATCTGTATATAACTATATGTGTTGGAAGAGAATTGTCAAATTCATATTTTCGTAACTGTTTTAATTAAATATATTACGCAACACAGTTGATTTATCTGAAATGCATGTTAATTCTTAAACGAAGTAAAGAGGAGGTTCCTTTGCTCTCAAGCATATGACACGATAGCACGTGATTTAGCGGTAGTGATGACATATTTGTTTATATGACTTTTATCACTGACCTTGTTTTGAACTGGATTAGTCATATATCGCCATTCGAAGGTTGTTCAGCCTAGTGCGAAAGCTAAATTATTTTATTGATATTTATTGCGCGTGTACTTATATGAATAATGGCAGAGTCTACCGCCAGTTTTTCGCTGAAGCATCGCAAGGGCAAATCCTTACAAACAGGCGAAAAAAGAATTGCGGTGCATGTGTTTAATGCACTCATAGAGAAGAATCCGTCTTTGTCAGTGACAGAAGTCGAACAGCTGTGCTCTGAAGTTACAGGTGTGAGTGTTAGATCCGTAGGAACATCGCGATGTGAAATTGAGAAAACAAGAAAACTTACCACTCCAGGCAAAAGCAGGAATAAACAAAAATACGTGAAAAGTGTTGTGCGTCATCATGTGTATAGTCTTTTATTTAGAAACGAACTCCCTACATAACTAACATTTCGTCTGCTGTAAATGAGGATGCAGATTCACCAAATTTCAGCAGATTGCTTATACAGATGGGGTTTGTGAATGAAAAGAGAGGCAAGAAAAATGTGCTAAAAACAGAGGTGATATTGCTATGTGGCGAAGATGTTATTTAAGGACAGTCAGACTGAACCGAGATACAAGCCGCAAAATATACTACCTTAACGAGACTTGGGAGAACGAAGAACACACGAAAAGTAAGATATAGCGTGACACGACTTTTAAGACTGAAAGACAAGCATTTTTGAAAGGTATGTGTGCTGGTTTAAAAAATCACAGTGGAAAAGGCCGAAAACCTTTCATTATAAACTTGTTTCAGTTATATTGCCCCGTCATTAAGTTCCAACTTGCTCATTTCATTATAAACTTGTATTTTTCCTTGCCTTCATATCCTTATTTGTATGATTTTATTTATCTTCCCGGCAATTATTATGACGTTTACTGCAGGTTTAAATGTGACGGAAAGGCACCGCCTATGGCATATGGCGCGAAAGCATTAGCCAATTAGGACGAGGGGGAAGGTAGTTGGACGCGGAGTGATACATGTCAGCGGGGCAAGGTTATATGAAACAGGGTATAGTCGGCCACGATATGAATGCACTCGGCGAAAACAGTTACTAAACAGATACGTCACAAGTGGGCGGAGTACCGCAGATACAGTTCCGATAACGCAAACATCAAGAATACCGAGATGCTTCCAATGTGACGTGCAAACGTAGCACAGTTCAACACGGTGCTTCTTCGAACCCTTTCTTTTAGAGTTAAAATTCAAATAGTATAGTGGTAGTGGCAGTGCTTTTGTGATAAAATTGGCTTGTACTAGTGAAGAGTTTAATAACGGAGGCCCCTACAAAGTTAAAAACAAGAAAAGTATCCAATTCTAATGAAAAATATATTTTATATCAAGTTATACAGTTTGTAGACAAGAAAGATTGGAGAAAATGTTACTGGTACCCCTTGAAAAGTAGCAGTTTGGACAGCAAAATTAGTGGCAAAGTCTGGGTGAACCATCATGAAAATGCTTCAACAACTGGGGTTAAACTCCGAGGAAAAATCGAAAATCACGCAAAATCATATCTCTTTATGAGTTGGTAAGTGCGTTGTCGGTAGAAAACCTTTGGAGTATTATGAACAGAAAAAGGAAATTCCTGTTCTGATTAAACTTCTAAACTTGCCAAAGAAGAAATAAACTCTCAGGGTGCTAAAGAAACGTTTAGAAAAATGTTAAGAAAATGGGATTTCAATGTAAGAAATGCAAAAACAAAGTATCTGTGCTAATGGAGAAACCACAAATTATTGAAAAACGTCTGTGTAGTGTAGCGATGACACTGATGGTACATGAGATGAAGATGGAGCACTGGTGGAATGAGATGGCGGGGGAAACCGGAGGTCCCGGAGAAAACCCGCCCCAGCGCCGTCTTGTCCACCACTCTCACTTTGCGGTTGCTTGGGATTAAACCCGGGCTGCCTTGGTGAGAGCCAAGCGGTCTAACCACTGAGCCACGGCGCGGCCTTGCAAAACGTGCAGAGTACTTAAGGCCTATTAGTGAAAATGGAAAAAGGGTCACGTAAACCAGTAGTTTATGCAAATGAATCTTGGGTCCATACTGACTATACTGTCAATAAGTGCTGGCAACACGAGGAAGTACCAGGTGTTTTGACTAATATTAGGGCTGGTCAAATGGCAATTGCTCACGTATATATATATATATATATTGTAAAACACAATGAGAATGTTAAGCTTAAAGGGATTTTCATGCAATATCCTATTAGGTAGACCTGCGCCGTGGCGTATTGGGCTAAGACAGAATGCCTTGGTCCCTGGCCACGGAAAACGGCCCAAGTTTCCATCCCACCCATGTGGTGGGGATTTTAGGTCCCAGATATAGCACCGCTGCCCACTCAACATCGTGAGGAAAGTGAGGAGCTTACGCTAGGTAAGCGGCCCTGGTCACGGAAACCAACATTCCGGGTTGGGGATGCCGAGATGCTGACAACAGCTCCTCCCCCTATCGGTTGGATGATCGTCCACCTCTACCGTGCGTAAGTGTGCGTGAGGCCGGCAGTCGGCTTGGAAGGCCTTGGCCCTCTACGGGCTGTCGCGCCAGTGGTTATTTAATTATTATCCTATTAGGGAAGTACAATTTCCTATTAGGAAAAAACCTTATCCTGGTAACTCACCCTGACCGAGATTCGAACTCGGGAACTACGCTATGGAGGCGGGCGTCTGCAATTCTGTTAGTTTTTTTTTCCCTCAGATCCTTCAATCTGACACATTTTTCCTCATACCAACGAGTCTTAAATTTCCTGCTGTATTTTGAAGATAATCCGCCGCAAAGTTTTTCTAAACCTAGCCTAGCGTTGGCCTATTGACATTTAGCACGAAGCGTTTGTCATCTTTTTTTTCTATAAAAACGTGTGTTTTCGAGACACACCAAGTCGTGTGTTGCATTCATCGTAAATCCCTTATATATGAAAAATTTAGCGCATCGCATATCAGACAATAATCACTGATGACATAAAAAATTACGTTCTTACACAGGATGCAAACTGATAATATAAACAGTTCCATATGACACGCGGGGCTCGCTTCAAGCGGCTCTCCAGTTGTACCAACAATTTTCTTTTCAAATAAACGAAAAAGCAGGAAAAAGGTCTTGTTGGCAACACGAGTTTGTGCGGAATATACGGCTTCCATGAATTGAATCCGTAGCCACGGTAACCAGCAATGTATTCTGCCCCTCTAACCTCTCCTCACCAACAGCAAGTGTTACAGTCACCTTGAACGTTTAATAACGAATCACTATGTTTCAAACGGCAAGGTGTCTGTCGTTGAGCGCTACTAGATGAGCAACCAATCGGAGTCCTGCGGTGTTGTCATATTGCATTCCCCCGAAGTAGTGTGTGACGAGCGGCAAACTAATCAATCTCTAATATATACTATTCGCGCTAAGAGAAAAATTCAGATTTTGAAAAAACTGATCCATGAGGAAGCAGAGAGTAATGAGTTTAACATAACCGTATAAATCTATTACTAAATAAATAAAGTAGATGTCATTGTATTATAACAATGCATTGTGACGTAAGCACTGTAATGAGTATCATTATTGGCTGGCATGTATGTGTGAACGTATGTTTGAAATTACTCAGAACTGAAACGTAAACATTTGACATGACGTGGTAAAAGAAATATGTACTTTGAATAAGCCAAGGTGTTTGTTAAATTCGATGAGAGGACACCATACACTTCTTGATAGTCTGACAGAACGTGTCTGGTCACATTATATATTTGTTTATGAATGGTTCGTAATCTCTATTTACTCTAGAGAGTTCAAAGCAGCATTATTCAGTTACTCTTACATGAAAAAGTGTTTCAGCTGGAGCAATGACACGCGGTCCACCTTCCCCCCCCTTACTACTGCTAGAACAATACAATAGAGTTAATGTGGGCTCAAATTATGTTGCAAACAGAAAT
This sequence comes from Mantis religiosa, assembly GCA_030765055.1. NCBI lineage: Eukaryota > Metazoa > Arthropoda > Insecta > Mantodea > Mantidae > Mantis > Mantis religiosa. Next base: position 31,678,558 of record CM060957.1, read on the forward strand.
AATAGTTTTAACTGACTGGCGTTGAACGACTTACTCACAAAGAAATTAATAAGGAACACAACAAGACTGGTAAAACTACGTGAGACATCAGATAAACGATTTCACATTAGAATTAAACCCAAATCAGACGCAGCTAAAGCGCTTAGGAATACCATCGACAATCGCACTGTGTGCGAAGTAGGAACCGCCATTTTTAACATATACTTGTAAGAAATGAAAAGATAACGATTGACTAACGCTATTTGGGCGATATCTACTAACATTAATGATACACCCTAATCGCTATAGGATGAACACCATTAGATCATAATTACAAAGTAATGTCTACACTAACTACACTAATTAAAAACTAGCAAAATACAAGACTTTCTCCTATATTTGGGGACGCTACTACTAGGCTAAGACCGCGTTTCCTACAGGAAATGACACTACACCTTAACACATCCTTCACCTTGAATCCGCAAAGGTATATTCAGGGCTTCGGCCATGCTTATGTCCTAGCACCCAACCTCACCTAGGTTAGGCCACACGACCAACCTATACACGCTCTCCATGAATCCGCAGGTGCTTATAGCGGTACTGCTGGAATTCCTCTCCTGATTACTCTCCGGTGGAGGTTTATTAGTGGGTAGTACCTTCGGGTGAAGCTCACACTCCCGGCTGCACCATCCCAGTACAGTTGAGTCCAGAGGTTCTACTCCCATTAGTCCTGAACCAGTAGGAACTGGACCCGGACCTCTTACAACCAGGGAGTTATCCGAGCTGCCTCAAAGGGCGCTCGGCGTCCTCCGTGGGGCTTTCCATAGGGCAAGACCTTGTTACCTAACAAGCCCCGCCAACTGGTCCTCTGGACTCAAGACGGGATGGAAGTGGATACGCCACTTACGCGCGTCAACACTCAAGGTGAAGACTACTGATATGTCCTCGGTGGGGCCGCCTGGTGATCTAGCACACCTTCTACTAGCTTAGCAGGCTAGTACCCAGGAACTTTATGGCTTCCCTCAACCCCGTCCGAAGACGTACCAAATTCCCACGGGTTTCGGGAACACACTGCCCCTCGACTCCAACCCAATCCGAACAACTCCCGAAGGAGGGGCTCAGATGATCGGCCCGAGGTTCCTCTAGTAACGTCAGAGGTACCACGAGTGCTAGGGTTCCGCAGCGCCCGCACTTTGGCATCTGAAGGGGAACTATCCCAGTACAGTTGAGTCCAGAGGCTCTACTCCCATTAGCCTTGAACCCGTAGGAACAAGACCCGGGCCTCCTTCAACCAGGGAGTATCCGAACTGTCCCCAAGAGCGCTCGGCGTCCTCCGAGGTGCTTTCCATAGGGCAAGACCTAGAGACTAACAAGCCCCCCCCCCCATCTGGTCCTCTGGACTCAACACGGGATGGAAGTGGATACGGCACTTACGCGCGCCAACACCAAAGGTGAAGACTACCGAGAACCTCGGTGGGGCCGCCTGGTGATCTAGCACACCTTCTATTTGCTCTGCAGGTTAGTACCCGGAAACTTAATGGCTTCCCTCAACCCCGTCCGAAGACGTACCAAATTCCCACGGGTATCGGAAACACACTGTCCCCTCGAGTCCATCCTAATCCGAACAACTCCCGAAGGAGGGGCTCAGATGTTCGGCCCGAGGTTCCTCTAGTAACGACAGAGGTACCACGAGTGCTAGGGGTCCGCAGCGCCCGCACTTTGGCATCTGAAGGGGAACTATCCCAGTACAATTGAGTCCAGAGGCTCTACTCTCATTAGCCTTGAACCCGTAGGAACAAGACCCGGGCCTCCTTCAACCAGGGAGTATCCGAACTGTCCCAAAGAGCGCTCGGCGTCCTCCAAGGTGCTTTCCATAGGGCAAGACCTAGAGACTAACAAGCCCCCCCATCTGGTCTGATGGACTCAGGACGGGATGGAAGTGGATACGCCACTTACGCGCGTCAACACTCAAGGTGAAGACTACCGATATGACCTCGGTGGGGCCGCTTGGTGATCTAGCACACCTTCTACTAGCTTAGCAGGCTGGTACCTGGAAACTTAATGGCTTCCCTCAAACCCGTCCGAAGACGTACCAAATTCCCACGGGTATCGGGAACACACTGCTCCCCTCGAAGCCATCCCAATCCGAACAACTCTCGAAGGAGGGGCTCAGATGTTCGGCCCGAGGTTCCTCTAGTAACGTCAGAGGTACCACGAGTACTAAGGGTCCGCAGCGCCCGCACTTTGGCATCTGAAGGGGAACTATCCCAGTACAGTCGGGGTTAGTCCATAAATGAATTTTTCGTCCACTTGAATTAAAAAAAAGAAGAAGCTACACTATCGACACGCGAGCGCCAAGATGGCGGGGAACTTGGAGAACCTTTATAAAGGAGCATTAAGTGCTAGAACATAAGAAAGAGCCATGTAAGCTATTCAAACACAGGTAAATGACTTGGTGAGACAAACGCCTCAAGGATTCCACCCCTGCTTTGCAATTGATTGTATTCTGTCGCTTTCTGCATAGCACCCAGCCTCCCATAGATGTGGTGAAGGTGAACCAGTGTAAAGAGTGTGAATATATTAAAACCTTTGCCTCTCACTTTATTGTTTACAAGTTCTTGTTCAGTCTTTAAAGAATGCATTGTTTTATATGCCGCTGTAATTCGTTGAAATGTGCCTCGAAAATGCTACGCCCAATTAAGTGCAGTATGACCCAAACAAGACCCTGTAAAACCATTTCTTTGCCCGCTTTAGTCGTAGTGCGTCGTGAATATTGCAGCGAGAGCCTTGTTCTGTGTTGCCGGAAGCTGTGTACGTGGCGCACAGTGTTGTCGTTTAGATCTCATGCACTTTATATAACGGCGTGGGCGGAACCGGAAATCTTGAAATGTCCTCCTTTTTTCGGATGTGGTCGAGAGCCTTTTATAGTGTTTTCCCCTTCTCCTGTTGTTGCGGTGCATCCCTTTTCAACCCTTAAAGCCTGCATGTTCATCCTTCCTTATGCCCACGGATTCCTCTAGCGTTCTCTTTCTTTGCCTCAAGTTTGTCTGGTGACCATGTACTCTCGGTGTAGGGTTTTTGTAGCTGGAATACCAACTTAACATTTCGCGGTGAAATTTATTTGGTTGTTTTACGAAAAATTTAGTGCTGTAGCTGCATAGGATAGAATGAAATAAATATTCATAATGAGGCCAGATCTTTTCCTTTAGGGAACACAACAATGTCGTGCAGAAACGGAGCAATGGAAACTATAATGCATTCGATTTCCTTATCCATTCACATCTTAATCTATTGGGGCAAACTGCGAGCGAATAAGGCACAATAGTTGAACGCTAGCAACTACTTTTTAGAGCTGGAACAAATAGCCATAGAAGACAAATAGAGAAAAGGAAGAAGGAAACCAATACGGGTCCTTTGTCTTTTAAAGAGTGACTGATAGGATGCTTTAGAAGGTTTTACTTCCTGCAAAACTTTAATATGAACATATATTGTAACACTTAGAAATATTTATCAATCATCTTTGTGCCCTACTAGGAGGAAATGAAAGGCTGAAGATATATACATAGGTGCTGTGAAAATTTTCCGATCTAATACACATACAAGACTTTTTTTTTCAGAATTTTTTTATTCTTTTTCCACTAAGTCTCCTTGTAATTCTACAAACTTATCGCAGCAATGCTCCCAGCTCTGTAACCCGTCCAAGTAGAACCCGGCGTTTTTCAACATAGTCTCCTTGTAACTCTACATACTTATCCCAGCGATGCTCCCATCTCTGTAACCCGTCCAAATAGTACTCGGCGTTTTTCAACATAGTCTCCTTGTAACTCTATACACTTCTCCCAGCGATGTACCCATCTCTGTAACCTGTTCAAATAGTACTCGGCGTTTTTCAACATAGTCTTCTTGTAACTCTACACACTTCTCCCAGCGATGTTCCTATCTCTGTAACCCGTCCAAATAGTACTCGGCGTTTTTCAACATAGTCTCCTTGTAACTCTACACACTTCTCCCAGCGATGCTCCCATCTCTGTAACCCGTCCACATAGTACTCGGCGTTTTTCAACATAGTCTCCTTTAACTCTACACACTTCTCCCAGCGATGCTACCAACTCTGTAACCCGTCCAAGTAGTACTCGGCGTTTTTCAAAATAGTCTCCTTGTAACCTTACACACTTATCCCAGCGATGCTCCCATCTCTGTAACCCGTCCAAATAGTACACGGCGTTTTTCAACATAATCTCCTTGTAACTCTACACACTTCCCCCAGCGATATTCCTATCTCCGTAACACGTCTAAATAGTACTCGGCGTTATTCAACATAGTCTTCTTGTAACTCTACACACTTCTTCCAGTGAATCTCCCATCTCTGTAACCCGTCCAAATAGTTCTCAGCGTTTTTCAACATAGTCTCCTTTAACTCTACACACTTCTTCCAGCGATTCTCCCATCTCTGTAACCCGTCCAAATAGTACTCGGCGTTTTTCAACATAGTCTCCTTGTAACTCTACACACTTCTCCAAGTGATGCTCCCATCTCTGTAACCCATCCAAATGGTACTCAACGTATTTCTCTGCAAAATAATTGTTCACGAAGGCGATTGTCTCTTCATTTGACGAAAATATCTGCCCTTCGAGCGCAAATTTCAGATGAGGGAACAAAAAGAACTCACTTGGAACTGAATCTGTTGAGCAAGGCGGATCGTCAAAACGTTCAAACCGTTATTAAGGGATTTTCGCCATTGCAACCGCAGAGCTGGTGGATTTCGTTGTTCATCTGTTGATTTAGTCTTTCTTTGCTTCTGGAATAAAAAGTGTATCTCTCGACAAAGGACATGTAGCTGCATTAATTGCTTGCCTTATACGAGTGTGGCCTGAAAAGTTTCCGACCTCCACATGAAGAAAATAAAAGCTAGCGAACTTCGTTGTTCATCTGTTGACATTTACCCACTAAAGTTTTAGCCCTTTTGGACTCCCAATTGTTATGTAATAGTCGTTTGAGGGAGTTGATGTTAGTGTATTTATGAAAATGGACCAAATCGAGTATCGAGCTTTCATTAAATATTTGTGTTTAAAAGGAAATACGCCTATGTAAATAAGAGGTGTGTTGGATTCTGTGTATGGGGACTCCGCAGCATCATTTACCATTTATCTCGAATAGCTGAATTTAAACGTGACCATAAGAGCTTGGGAGACGGAAGTTCGGGACGACCAAAATATGCACATACCGACGAGAACATCGCCAAAGTTCACCAAATTGTGCTAGGCTATCGCTAAATTAAAGTGAGAGAGATAGCAGAAGCTATAGACATGTCTAAAGAACGTGCTTGTCATATATTAAATCACATTTAGAGATGAGAAAGCTGTTCGCGTGTTGGGTGCCGCGTTTGAGTCAAAAACGTGTTTGAATGAACATTTCCAACGCTCTGTTGGCGCAATAAATCCGATATTCGGCGCCGATTAACTACCGTAGGGGGAACTTGAATACGCCCGAAACAAAGATACAGTCGAAGTAGTGGACTGCAAAGGAGGAAACGGCTCAAAAAATAATTTGTTTTATTTTCGGCTCGGAAAGTGATGACGACAGTATTTTTAGGGGGGTGATAGTGATGGAGTTATTTTGAACGGTTATCTTCAAAAAGAAAAAAGTATTAATGGAGCATACTACTGATCATTGCTTGACTAGCCGAAGGCACATCCACCAGAAAACGGCAACATTTGAGGCAAAATAAAATCCTGTGTCGCCAACACAATACACCGTCTCAAACCTCAGCGGTTACAATGGCGAAAATCCACGAATTACGGTTTGAACTTCTTGACCATCCGCCTTAGTTACCAGATCTAGCTCCAAGCGACGTCTTTTTGTTCCCTCATTTTAAAATTGTGCTAGGGTGACAGATATTTTCGTTAAATGAAGAGGCAATTACCTCCGTGAACAATTATTTTGCACAGAAAACGCCGAGTACTATTTTAACGGGTTACAGAGTTGGGAGCATCGCTGGGAGAACTGTGTAGAGATACAAGGAGATTATGTTGAAAAACGCCGAGTATTATTTGGACGTGTTACAGAGTTGGGAGCATCGCTGGGATAACTGTGTAGAGATACAAGGAGACTATGTTGAAAAACGCCGAGTACTATTTGGACGGGTTACAGAAATGGGAACATCGCTAGGAGAAGTGTGTAGAGCTACAAGGAGACTATGTTGAAAAACGTCGAGTACTATTTGGACGGGTTACAGAAATGGGAACATCGCTGGGAGAAGTGTGTACAGATACAAGGAGACTATGTTGAAAAACGCCGAGTATTATTTAGACGTGTTACAGAGTTGGGAGCATCGCTGGGAGAAGTGTGTAGAGTTACAAGGAGACTATGTTGAAAAACGTCGAGTACTATTTGGACGGGTTACAGAGATGGGAGCATCGCTGGGAGAAGTGTGTAGAGTTACAAGGAGACTATGTTGAAAAACGCTGAGTACTATTTGCACGGGTTACAGAGATGGGAACATCGCTGGGAGAAGTGTGTAGAGTTACAAGGAGACTATGTTGAAAAACGTCGAGTACTATTTGGACGGGTTATAGAGATTGGAGCATCGCTGAGAGAAGTGTGTAGAGTTACAAGGAGACTATGTTGAAAAACGCCGAGTAGTTTTTGGACGGGTTACAGAGATGGGAACATCGCTGGGAGAAGTGTGTAGAGTTACAGGCAGACTACGTTGAAAAATCAATGAGAATATATGCTGTATCTTTTTTAGGTCGGAAACTTTGCAGACCACCCTCGTACTTGATGATTACTAATCAGAGGGTTAAGAAGGTATAATAATCTCTATTATGTTTCCCAAGTCATCAAAAGCTTATAAAAAGAAAGTCACTATTTTGATAAATTGAAAGAACTACTTAAAGTGGCAGTGGTTGTGTATTTTATTTATAGTTGATACAGTAAGGAACATATATATATATGTTATATATATATATATATATATATAGCTGTAGATTGAACTTATCACGGTTATAAAACAACAAATCTAATATTTAAATCAAAATTAAAATTCACCTAACTACAGTGAAATGTATCGCTGTCACTATCGACTCGTACCATCACGTGGCCCTTCCTAGCAAGCACATTTGACTGCAGTAGTTGGATTCGAACTCACGACGTGTGACTTTGAATGAATGGCCTGTACATATCACAGATTTTCATTTCCTTAGATATTGCTGCCTTAAGTAAAACATATTCTAACTGTGAATGATGCACTCTGATATCTAAATGCCATGAAGAACAGCAGCTAGAAGCAAAAGCGACGTCTTAAAATAAGGTCGGAAGCACCTTTCCCACCTACTTCTAGCGGACGGATGTTTCTTTTCTTTGCTTTAGCTATTTACTACATCAACTATCAGTGTGCTTACACTCTATCCCACCTATTTGCAAGAGGGAACAAGTGACATGCTTTCCATTTTCCTAGACGTGATAGTTTCCAGGGTACCGACGTATTTTCCCTGAATGAGCCGCCACAGTGCATAGACAGTTTTAGGATCTGAACCATGAGAGACAAATGAAGTATTCTAGAAGTATCTCGTATGTGTGAGTGCATATAAAATGTTGGAGGAAGGATAGTATAATAATTTTTCACAAAGAGGGATAAGGCTCTGAATTGCACTAGAACGATTCATACTGTGAACTTATGAGTTCGTCAAATTAAAAAAATTGTTTGCAAAAATTTAAAATATTCCTTATTTCATTAAACAGACGCGTTGTACACCCTTACAGCAGTGAAACGACGTAACATACACAAACGCAGCCATGAAGGTCGTCTGCCACACTTAAACAAACCAAAGAATTCATTGCGGTACCTTCAATTGTCCACACAGCTGCACATTCAGTAAACAACTGCAATTCGCAACTGATTGTTCTTACACTTCGCAGGCTTTTATACCTCCAGCCATTGTTCTAGAATTCCGTCGATCTTACGATAACAATGACGATGCAGCGTAAAATTCCAGATCATCTCTGTTTCTCTCTCTCTCTCTCTCTCTCTCTCTCTCTCTCTCTCTCTCTCTCTCTCTCTCTCTCTCTCTCTCTCTCTCTCTCTCTCTCTCTCTCTCTCTCTCTCTCTCTCTCTCTCTAGGCAAGCGCTTAGCGCTCGCCCACGCGCTGGCTGTGGCTTGCGCTGGCGACTCAACAATGCCTCGGCGACAAAAATTTCGATTACAGCTTCAATACGTCTGTTTCGTTAGTTGTTTACAATCTTGGAATTAATTTATGAAAAGCAAATGCCAAGTGTCACATAAGATGAATATTTAAGGGCACTGGAAGGTGGATAGTTTTCAAAAAAATCCATTTTTTGTTTTTAATGTTAAAATGATACATAGCATAGGTTGTCAGCCGGTATTAAAGTCCTTTAATTCGTCAATTTAAACTTTGCGGCCTAATGATACGCCCACTTCCTGAGAATTGTGCCTAATCTTTGATCTTGATTTTCCAAAACCTTGAGTTTTCATACTTTAGGTGCATGTTTCTCAAAAACTATAAAATATATTGACACGAAATTTTTAGTGCTTATTTGTCAATGTCTCTTGAACACATTGGGCTAACATTTATAGTCATGTGATTTATAAACTGGATGAGGACAAATATTCAGTCCTTTAAAATAACTAATTAATTAACAACTAATTAATTTTTCATGTGTATAGTATACATTTTATATGATTTTCATTTAGCCGATATTATAAAACTGTATCTTAGGTTATTTAGTATAAAACTTGGTGCATGTAGCTTTAAATTCCTACAAGTAAAGTGCACCTGAAATATAGGGTGCAATATTTTTTTAGGACACACGGTGTGATTTATGCCCCTTTTGCAAGGACCTATATGAATGTAATTTAAATATTATACAGTAGTTAAATGCACACAACCTCATGCAGTAATCATACCGAATTTCAATTTCAGTTAATGTTTAGTTTTGTATATATTCAAATTGTAATACTGATAAAAATTAGCCTTGTCTGGGTAAAAATAACCTCCCAGTGCCCTTAATTTTCCTTTCCTGCAAAAATATTTGTTAAATATTTCTCACATAATGAAAAAAATTAGAAATCAATTAGCTCCTACACTGGAACTAAACTTATGAAAGGAATGTATCTATTTAAATTGAAGCACGTAAGAGATTACCATTCAATAGTGGCAATATGTACAGGGGAAATTAATAAAGAAAGACGTAATAAAGTGGCTACCATTAAGATAAAGAAATCGTGATCCAAATTAAGGTCTTAGGTAAGAAAATATAGCAATGAGAAAACAATTCATTACAATATAATATGTTATGTAATATAACCTCTCAAAAACGTTGAAAAGGTAAACATCATTATAAAGATGAATTAAGCAGGTAAATAGCAATATCTCAAATGAATTTACGTAGCTATCTTCTAATCCCCTTTTGCCATGTCTTAGCTAAACGCAAGTATACCTACCTCCTCATATTCTTTGCCTACCAGTAGCGCCCGAAATGCTGATAACTCTACACAGATGCAAAGAAACTATTGAAGTAAACAGTGCTCAAATATCAGCGAAACATAACTCTTTTTTGTTTCACCCTCTTCGGAGTACGTTGAATCAATCATTTCCCTATGCATTGTTCTTTTCTTAGTTCCCAGTATTTCTTCATTCTATCTTCTATTTTTTTCCTTTCTTCTGCCAAGATAATGGGTTAGGATTTTAATGTTGATTTATCTATCAACCTTATATTTTCATTTTTAGTTACTACTTTTACTGTTCCGTCAAGTAATGAATTTTCTGAGACTTCTAAATCTGCTATGTCTTTTTCAGTTTCTTTAAACCAGTTAGGTTTTGTTTTACGGTTACGGAAGGAATCAAACATTTGTTTAGTTAATCTGCAATAGAGTTCATTCTGAGAAGATGGACTAGACAAGTTGGGAAGGTAGGAAGGGAGGAAAATATGAAAGGGAGGGACGAGGGATGGAGGGAAGGAAGGAATGAATGAGGAAAGGAGGCCAGGAGAGAGGGAGGGAGGACGGAAGGAGGAAGGAAGGAGGAAGGAAGGAGGAAGGAAGGAGGGAAGGAGGGAAGGAGGGAAGGAGGGAAGGAGGGAAGGAGGGAAGGAGGGAAGGAGGGAAGGAAGGTAGGTAGGTAGGTAGGTAGGGAGGTAGGTAGGGAGGGAGGTAGGTAGGTAGGGAGGGAGGGAGGTAGGTAGGGAGGGAGGGAGGGAGGGAGGTAGGGAGGGAGGTAGGGAGGGAGGGAGGGAGGGAGGGAGGTAGGGAGGTAGGGAAGGAGGGAAGGAATCTGAGAGTTTTTAAATTTTCTGGTGGAGAGTTTCATTCTTTATATATATTATCTGACCCTTGAAATTCATGTTCAGTATTTCTGATGCGTATAGTACTTCTGGTTTAATCACTGTTTTATAATGTTTAATTCTGGATCCCCATGATAGTGATTTCTTGTTTTAAGTATCTTTAGTAAGTGGAAAGCTAATTCAAGTTTATTTATTTATTTATTTATTTATTTATTTATTTATTTATTTATTTATTTATTTATTTATTTATTTATTTATTTATTTATTTATTTATTTATTTATTTATTTATTTATTTATTTATTTATTTATTTATTTATTTATTTATTTATTTATTTATTTATTTATTTATTTATTTATTTATTTATTTATTTATTTATTTATTTATTTATTTATTTATTTATTTATTTATTTATTTATTTATTTATTTATTTATTTATTTATTTATTTATTTATTTATTTATTTATTTATTTATTTATTTATTTATTTATTTATTTATTTATTTATTTATTTATTTATTTATTTATTTATTTATTTATTTATTTATTTATTTATTTATTTATTTATTTATTTATTTATTTATTTATTTATTTATTTATTTATTTATTTATTTATTTATTTATTTATTTATTTATTTATTTATTTATTTATTTATTTATTTATTTATTTATTTATTTATTTATTTATGTATTTATTTATGTATTTATTTATGTATTTATTTATGTATTTATTTATGTATTTATTTATGTATTTATTTATGTATTTATTTATGTATTTATTTATGCATTTATTTATGCATTTATTTATGCATTTATTTATGCATTTATTTATGCATTTATTTATGCATTTATTTATGCATTTATTTATGCATTTATTTATGCATTTATTTATGTATTTATTTATGTATTTATTTATGTATTTATTTATGTATTTATTTATGTATTTATTTATGTATTTATTTATTTATTTATTTATTTATTTATTTATTTATTTATTTATTTATTTATTTATTTATTTATTTATTTATTTATTTATTTATTTATTTATTTATTTATTTATTTATTTATTTATTTATTTATTTATTTATTTATTTATTTATTTATTTATTTATTTATTTATTTATTTATGTATTTATTTATGTATTTATTTATGTATTTATTTATGTATTTATTTATGTATTTATGTATTTATGTATTTATTTATGTATTTATTTATGTATTTATTTATGTATTTATTTATGTATTTATTTATGTATTTATTTATGTATTTATTTATGTATTTATTTATGTATTTATTTATGTATTTATTTATGTATTTATTTATGTATTTATTTATGTATTTATTTATGTATTTATTTATGTATTTATTTATGTATTTATTTATGTATTTATTTATGTATTTATTTATGTATTTATTTATGTATTTATTTATGTATTTATTTATGTATTTATTTATGTATTTATGTATGTATTTATTTATGTATTTATTTATGTATGTATGTATGTATTTATTTATGTATGTATGTATGTATGTATGTATGTATGTATGTATTTATGTATGTATTTATGTATTTATTTATGTATTTATTTATGTATTTATTTATGTATTTATTTATGTATTTATTTATGTATTTATTTATGTATTTATTTATGTATTTATTTATGTATTTATTTATGTATTTATTTATGTATTTATTTATGTATTTATTTATGTATTTATTTATGTATTTATTTATGTATTTATTTATGTATTTATTTATGTATTTATTTATGTATTTATTTATTTATTTATTTATTTATTTATTTATTTATTTATTTATTTATTTATTTATTTATTTATTTATTTATTTATTTATTTATTTATTTATTTATTTATTTATTTATTTATTTATTTATTTATTTATTTATTTATTTATTTATTTATTTATTTATTTATTTATTTATTTATTTATTTATTTATTTATTTATTTATTTATTTATTTATTTATTTATTTATTTATTTATTTATTTATTTATTTATTTATTTATTTATTTATTTATTTATTTATTTATTTATTTATTTATTTATTTATTTATTTATTTATTTATTTATTTATTTATTTATTTATTTATTTATTTATTTATTTATTTATTTATTTATTTATTTATTTATTTATTTATTTATTTATTTATTTATTTATTTATTTATTTATTTATTTATTTATTTATTTATTTATTTATTTATTTATTTATTTATTTATTTATTTATTTATTTATTTATTTATTTATTTATTTATTTATTTATTTATTTATTTATTTATTTATTTATTTATTTATTTATTTATTTATTTATTTATTTATTTATTTATTTATTTATTTATTTATTTATTTATTTATTTATTTATTTATTTATTTATTTATTTATTTATTTATTTATTTATTTATTTATTTATTTATTTATTTATTTATTTATTTATTTATTTATTTATTTATTTATTTATTTATTTATTTATTTATTTATTTATTTATTTATTTATTTATTTATTTATTTATTTATTTATTTATTTATTTATTTATTTATTTATTTATTTATTTATTTATTTATTTATTTATTTATTTATTTATTTATTTATTTATTTATTTATTTATTTATTTATTTATTTATTTATTTATTTATTTATTTATTTATTTATTTATTTATTTATTTATTTATTTATTTATTTATTTATTTATTTATTTATTTATTTATTTATTTATTTATTTATTTATTTATTTATTTATTTATTTATTTATTTATTTATTTATTTATTTATGTATTTATTTATGTATTTATTTATGTATTTATTTATGTATTTATTTATGTATTTATTTATGTATTTATTTATGTATTTATTTATGTATTTATTTATGTATTTATTTATGTATTTATTTATGTATTTATTTATGTATTTATTTATGTATTTATTTATGTATTTATTTATGTATTTATTTATGTATTTATTTATGTATTTATTTATGTATTTATTTATGTATTTATTTATGTCTTTATTTATGTCTTTATTTATGTCTTTATTTATGTCTTTATTTATGTCTTTATTTATGTCTTTATTTATGTCTTTATTTATGTCTTTATTTATTTATGTCTTTATTTATTTATGTCTTTATTTATTTATGTCTTTATTTATTTATGTCTTTATTTATTTATGTCTTTATTTATTTATGTCTTTATTTATTTATGTCTTTATTTATTTATGTCTTTATTTATTTATGTCTTTATTTATTTATGTCTTTATTTATTTATGTCTTTATTTATTTATGTCTTTATTTATTTATGTCTTTATTTATTTATGTCTTTATTTATTTATGTCTTTATTTATTTATGTCTTTATTTATTTATGTCTTTATTTATTTATGTCTTTATTTATTTATGTCTTTATTTATTTATGTCTTTATTTATTTATGTCTTTATTTATTTATGTCTTTATTTATTTATGTCTTTATTTATTTATGTCTTTATTTATTTATGTCTTTATTTATTTATGTCTTTATTTATTTATGTCTTTATTTATTTATGTCTTTATTTATTTATGTCTTTATTTATTTATGTCTTTATTTATTTATGTCTTTATTTATTTATGTCTTTATTTATTTATGTCTTTATTTATTTATGTCTTTATTTATTTATGTCTTTATTTATTTATGTCTTTATTTATTTATGTCTTTATTTATTTATGTCTTTATTTATTTATGTCTTTATTTATTTATGTCTTTATTTATTTATGTCTTTATTTATTTATGTCTTTATTTATTTATGTCTTTATTTATTTATGTCTTTATTTATTTATGTCTTTATTTATTTATGTCTTTATTTATTTATGTCTTTATTTATTTATGTCTTTATTTATTTATTTATTTATGTCTTTATTTATTTATTTATTTATGTCTTTATTTATTTATTTATTTATGTCTTTATTTATTTATTTATTTATGTCTTTATTTATTTATTTATTTATGTCTTTATTTATTTATTTATTTATGTCTTTATTTATTTATTTATTTATGTCTTTATTTATTTATTTATTTATGTCTTTATTTATTTATTTATTTATGTCTTTATTTATTTATTTATTTATGTCTTTATTTATTTATTTATTTATGTCTTTATTTATTTATTTATTTATGTCTTTATTTATTTATTTATTTATGTCTTTATTTATTTATTTATTTATGTCTTTATTTATTTATTTATTTATGTCTTTATTTATTTATTTATTTATGTCTTTATTTATTTATTTATTTATGTCTTTATTTATTTATTTATTTATGTCTTTATTTATTTATTTATTTATGTCTTTATTTATTTATTTATTTATGTCTTTATTTATTTATTTATTTATGTCTTTATTTATTTATTTATTTATGTCTTTATTTATTTATTTATTTATGTCTTTATTTATTTATTTATTTATGTCTTTATTTATTTATTTATTTATGTCTTTATTTATTTATTTATTTATGTCTTTATTTATTTATTTATTTATGTCTTTATTTATTTATTTATTTATGTCTTTATTTATTTATTTATTTATTTATTTATTTATTTATTTATTTATTTATTTATTTATTTATTTATTTATTTATTTATTTATTTATTTATTTATTTATTTATTTTTGAATTCCATTGATTTATTTATTTTTGAATTCCATTGATTTATTTATTTTTGAATTCCATTGATTTATTTATTTTTGAATTCCATTGATTTATTTATTTTTGAATTCCATTGATTTATTTATTTTTGAATTCCATTGATTTATTTATTTTTGAATTCCATTGATTTATTTATTTTTGAATTCCATTGATTTATTTATTTTTGAATTCCATTGATTTATTTACCCTAGTATTCCATCCAATCCACTCTCCAAAATATTTGAACTCTTTTACTATTTCAATTATTTGTTCGCAGAATTTCATGAATTTGCGTGGGTGCGTGCAGCTTGTCTTGATCGTACCTGCTTGTTTCTCTATTTCAAGGGTATGCGCCCTTGCTATCTCCATGTTTCAGCCAACAAAGCGACATCATTCGCAAAAGAAATACAGTTGATTTTAAAATTTCTGTTCTTGCATCCCAGTCTTATTCAACTTCTTATACTTTTGCTCCACTCTCTGACTACTTTCTCCAACGCAATAAAATGAAATGTGTAGTGTTTAACGCCCGCTTTTACTGCATACGGCACCGCAGGCTGTGAAGATGGAGCACCGGTGGAATGAGATGGCGGGGGAAACCAGAGCTCACGGAGAAGACCCGCTCCAGCACCGTGTTTTCCACCACAAATCTCACTTTGCGGTCGCCTGGGATCAACCCGGGCCATCTTGGTGAGAGCCAAGCGGTCTAATCACTGAGACACGGCGTGGCCTCCCAAGCGCAGAGTTAATCAAAAACGGAGAGAGTCCATCCCCCTGTCGTACCCCTCTTTTTGTTTTAAATGGATCTCATAGTTGACCCAAAAATATAATATCCGTAGAAGTTTAAGTTAATTGATGAAAATGAATCATTTCTTCACACTAGCCGGACATAGGCTAAGGTTTTTAATGGATAGAGTCAACATGAAAATTCAATGCCATGGCCGGGATTTGAACCACGGATCTCCTGGTTTCCGTCCAGTCGCTCTAACCCATTGAGCTACCATGGTCAAAGTGCCGTCCTGTCATTAAATTCTCCATTTGACTTGTATATTTTCCCGGTAGACCACTAGGGGCTCTCGCATCCGAGATACACCGTTTGTGGCGACTTACTACCGTAAGTACTTGAGTCCCAGGCTTCATTATTGAACTTATTTTAGTTAATTGATGGAAATTAATCATTTCTCCACACTAGCCGTATATAGATTGAGGTTTTTGATGACTAGAGTCAATATGAAAAATTCAATGCCATGTCCTATGTACGGCTAGTGTGAAGAAATAATTAATTTCCATCAATTAACTAAAATAATAAGAGTTAAATGATGAAGCCCGGGCCTCAAGTACTTACGGTAGTAACTCGGCACAAACGTGTACCTCGGATGCGAAACCCCTAGTTTTCTACCGGGGAAATATACGAATCAGTTGGAGAATTTAATGTCAGGACGGTACGTTTACCATGGTAGCTCAATGGGTTAGAGCGACTGGACGGAAACCAGGAGATCCGTGGTTCAAATCCCGGACATGGCATTGAATTTTTCATGTTTAATCTATCCATCCGTAGAAGTATTTGTGATAGTTGCTTTTATGATATTTGTTGTATTTATATTTTAGTTATTATTGTATATTATCGTATTTCTTTTAAGATGAATAAAAAGCAGAATAAATCATTTTAAAGAATGGTTTGTAGATAAGTGATTAAAGGAAAAAAGTTAATTTTGACACTTGCCTTTGAACATTGCAAATGAGTTGTTTCTACAAGTTGTGACTGAGACAGTAGTACTGGCTGCAGTCTTCATTCCAATGTGGTGAAGTTATGCTATGTCTATTATCAGAGATTGTTCCCGATGCGGGTATTTGATGTGGTCGCCTGGTTGATGTGCCAGAGAGCATGCCGCAACCCCACAACGTGCGGAATGCCTCTGGCTGGCTGCGGCTTTCCTTAGAGTAGCCTCTTCTCGAAAATGAAGATCGAGCTCTTTACAACGCTGTTCTCTTTGTATACACAAAGTTTTGGAAACATCTCGAGGGCTTAAATGACAACTTAATAATTTAATGTTAAGATTATTAATTTGTAAAGAAATCATTGCGAAATGAATAACTAAAGTAATATCCACGTGAATAAATCAATACGTATAAGATGCACGTGTGAAAATTTTGTCAGAATAAGTCATTAGCTAGACAAAACCACTTATAAGTCCTAGGCATTAAGGAAATTAAACCATCTGGAGAAATATGTCAACAAGCAATTCATTAACTTAAGGTTCGATCCTGTAACTGATAAGGTTAATATAAGTATGCATATATGCCAGTTCTAAAAATGAGAAATGGAAAAGTACCCCTTAGTTACTGCATAAACAATATCAGGTGTACTACGCTCCCATTATTCCCCTCCTACAAATGTATATTTCTCTATCTACATCATGTTAGAGGAGAGCAGATTAATTACGCTCACTTAAGAAATATTGTTCAGCAAACTTAAGTTTCATTACAGAAATCACTTTTAAAACATTAAATTGCACATTGCATGAATAGGCTGTAAAAATGAATACAAATCAAGAAATGCATGAAAATTATACAAGTTTGTGTCGAGTGGTATTACACGCCATGTGCGGTTAATGGCGCTCGAAACTGAATAAACCAAATTAATATTTCTTTATGCAATAATCGTATTTATAATTATCAGGTGTGTCAACTCCACTGCATTCCTCATGTGCTCATTCAGAGCAGGAGTCACAACGGTACCACACAGTTCTTTATTTTGTGCAAACTCTCCAAAATAAAACATATATCTTTTGACACAGGTTCCAAATCTTCAAGTTCGTCATCGTCACTTGTATTTAATTAGTTGAAAGAAACTTCGTTACTGAAGCTATCAAGGAAATTGATTTTCCTTCTTGTTTTAAGTTTCTTGAGTTTCCTCTTTTCGACCTTTTTGGCGCTAGTCCTTCTGGTTCCAATGTTTGGGTGCAACCTTTTAGGGATAACCTCTCTGTACTTCCTGCAGTTGTTCCTTTATTGGAGAGAATATTACAACCTGGTCCTGCGCCGTGGCGTAGGGGGCTAAGGCAGCGGTCCCTGGCCACGGAAATCGGCACGGATTCGAACCCCCCCTTGTGGTGGGGAGTTTAGGTCCCGGGTATAGGACCGGTGTCCACTCAGGATCTTGAGGAAAGTGAGGAGCTTGCGCTAGGTAAGCGGACCTGGTCACGGAAACCAACATTCCGGCTGCGGGATGCCGGGATGCTGACCACATCTCCTCCCCGTATCGGTTGGATGATCGTCCACCTCTGCCGTGCGTAGGTAGGCGTGAGGCCCGCAGTCGAGTCGGTAGGCCTTGGCCCTCTAAGGACTGTCGCACCAGTGGACAGCTTTATATTAGAATCTGAGACGTCGTTTTAATTAGCTTTAGTCCAGTGGTCATCTTGAAAACATTTGAGGGACCTAGAATGGTGGAAATATCTGCGACGGAAATTTTGGTAGAGCATTTGGGCGTTTCTGCAGACATAGCTGATTGGTGAAGAAGGGACAGACCTAATTTCGCTAACTAGAACAAGGAATTGGTAGAGCATTCTGATATTGTTGTTTCAGTGGTGTTAGAACCAGTAATTGCTGAGGTCATGTCCAATACAGGCGTTTCTTGATGAACAGGTCCACTAGGCGATGTTTTATAATCTTCGTCCGCAACAGAAAGTCGCTGTTATTCTCTGGTTATTGACCTACTGGTAGTTGTAAACTTTCCCTTGCTATAAAGCCCTTATCACTGAAATAATCTTAGTTGAGGGGCCAAATACCAGTGTTGTGAAACCCATGTGCTCCTATTTATTTGTATTTTTGTATAAGATTAATGGAAAATAACGAATTCCATATCATTTTAAGTGATCTGCTAGATAAAGCAATTCTAGCATTCAAATATGTGTTGGGCAATGATGCTCACCTGGCGGATAATAACAATCACGTTTCATCGCCATTATCCGCCGATGACATGTTGGATTTATCTTGAGAATCACACTCGAACACAGCTTCACAAGCTAGACTAAAGTGTAAATTGGTAGCAATAAATATGGACTCTCAACATATGTACTTTATAAAACATGTTTAGAAGTCTATTCAGTGTTACCTTGTAATGATCTTGGTGTACCTGCACAAAGAAAGTCAAACAAAACACGCTTCTTCTTCACAAAGTCATATACACGTCTCCATGGCTACGATACTCCTCTGCGTAATGCCCTACAGTTGAACAGCGCTGCGTGTGTTCCTTATCAGGTCTTTCCTGGTTGATTAGAAGAGAAAAATATTAGTAAGTTGACGCACAGAAAGTTACGCAACACAAATAGAACGAATGGAAGCTGCGTGTGTCTATATGATGTTCCAAATAAGGCTATGGTAATATCCTTTATGGCTCAGCACGACCATCTGTGCTGAAGAGACTAGACACAGTCCATAATTATGGCATACGTATCGCAGTTGGGGCATTTCCAACGAGCCGAGCTATAAGCCTGTATGCTGAGTCTGCAGAACCTCCTCTACAGTATAGGCGCAACATGTTATTAGCAAATTATGGCTGTGGACTTAATTTCATGCCCACACATCCAACGTTTACGCCGTTCTTTAATACCTTCATGGACGTGCGTTACAGGAACACTTCTATTAAACCAAGGCCACCTGGTTTTCGTTTCCGGGAGCTCCTTAGACATCTTGATACTGAAATGCACAAGATGTATCCTAGAGGGGAGAGGACACACCCTCCTTGGTTGTGCAGAGCGTCCCACGTTGATCTGGGCATGACAAAATATGATAAATCTACCATGTCTATGTCTAGTATCCGCACATGTTTTTTAGAATTTTTTTTGTAATGTATACTGATGGCTCCAAGAACTCAAATGTTGTTGGTTGTGCTTACGTGTGTGGGACCGAACCGTATACATTCGGATTCCACACTAGCACTTCCATTTTTACTGCAGAGCTTTATGCAATATACCGGGCCATTTTACACGTACGTCGACGAAAGTTGGGGAACTGCTTAATCCTGAGTGATTCCCTCAGTGCACTCCAAAGCCTACGGCAGCTGTACAACTACCACCCTATTGTGTACCGTATACAGGATGCCCTCCACGCTTTACACGCTTCTGGCGATAACGTGGTTTGTGCATGGATCCTTGGTCACGTAGGCTTGCGGGGGAATGAAATGGCGTACTTGGCAGCCAAGAGCGCTACCATGAAGCCCAGGGTTCGAGTACCATGTGTGACATCGGAAGATTTTAGGGCCGTATTGCGGAGAGCTGTGCAAGCCTGCTGGCAGGAAGAGTGGTCCGCTCTCCGCAATAATAAACTTAGATCTGTCAAGGAACTTCCGATTACCTGGGTGAACTCCTGTCGGTCATCTCGTCGCGAGGAGGTGCTGTTGGCTCGGTTGCGCAATGGGCACTGCTTTTTTACTCATAGCTTTCTATTTAAAAACGAGCCTTCTCCACTGTGTCCATTTTGCAAAGAAGCGTTATCTGTACGACACGTGCTGCTAGAGTGTTTTCACCTAGCAGACCTTAGGACGTCTCTGCAGCTGCCGGCCACCTTCGCAGAAATGCTAGCGGACAATGACACAGTGGTGGAGAAGGTATTTGTATTCGTCTCCAAATTAGACTTTCGGATTTAGTGAAGGAAATTTTTAGCAAGTTTTGATTTTTTTTAAATATATATGTGTGTGCGGTTTTAATAGCTTTATTTATAATTATATATTTTTTAGAAATTTTTATATCTGGCTTTTGCCATGACTTGTTTTTTAAAGGGCGCTGATGACCGCCGTAGTTGAGCGCCCCAGTTCACATCATCATCATCATCATCATCATCATCATCATCATCATCATCATCTATATGATATGTTTTCTCGCGCCTGCCGGAGTATGACACATTGCTGTCCAGAAGATATGATTATATTTGAACAGAATATACATACACTGGACTTACCGTATATGTGCGATAAGCTGAATAGAACTTTTTCCAATACGCCTTCTCGCTTTGCCATGTTGTACCTGAAGGGAAAAGCAATTGTTATCTTCGGAAATAAGTGACTGTTTAAATTAATACTAATAATAGTTTATGTGACGTCACTCCCACTCCATTACCTGTTGGGTATAAGTTGGTGTAGCGGGTTTCTCCAGAATGCATCAGTCACAACATACGCCGCCGCCAGCAGTACTGCGCCTCCTGCAACGGCTTCGGCCACTACACAGGGCAGGCGCAGTGCCCTTAGTACCCTCGCCAGACACAGCCTGAATTGAGGCATCACCGCTGCGGCAGCAGCACAACCGGCAGCTGAACCACCATCAGAAGCAGCAGTCTCAACTACAGCCGCCACCACCACCGCCACCGGGTCACAGGAACCCCGAGCTGTCTTCGAGAGCCTCTGCTCCGAAGTCCACAACATCACTACCCGGCTCACAGCCCTGGAAGGCTTTCTCACCACCACCGCCCCCACGAGTTCTCTGCCTTCGCGGGAAGAACTCCAGAACATCCACTCCAGCGGCCTGCAAGATCTCTGCACTCAAGTATCCACCGCCAACCAACGCCTGACTAGCCTTGAGAATGCTCTCTCCTCCGCCAGTACTCTCCAAAGCAACTTCACTGCAGTCATCCAACAGCTAGAACGCCACAGAGAGCACTCCAAGCACTTCATAACGGACACCACGAGAAAGCTTACCGTGCTGGAGGAGACACTCAAGACCAACACAGACATCGTCTCAAGCCGTACAACAGACTTAATCTCCAGCGCTGAACTAAGACTGACATCACTACAAGACCTCATCAACATACAACACCACGACTCACTGCAGAAAGTTAAGGCACTCGCTGTAAAACAGACAGAGGTTCAACTTGCAGTAGCAACACCTACGCACGAACCTGAGGACCCACGCGGCTACTTCGTCGAGCTCCTCGCAAGCATCGACAACCTACATGCATGCATACTCCAACCAACCGATGACATAGACCGGACAACGCGCCACCGGCGCCGCTAAGCAACCCATCTCCAAACTCAAGCATCCAAGATGCACAATGACAAAAGAATAAAGACTCCTGATCTTCTACCACATCCTTTGAAACCCCGGTGATCCATCCAGGGCCTCCAGGGCTTCCTTCCCAGAGCTGCACGTGCCCTTCAGGCACCTGCGCCCTCACTACCGATACTAACGGGGGTGCGTCCGCGGGACCACGTCTCTTTTCTCCAATTACTCCCTCCTAAAGCCTCGTTAAAAAAATCTCATCTCTCTCGTGGACGATCTTTCGGCTTGAACGGATGGATTTTTCCGCAGCCTCTTGAGGCAGGTAATGGCCGCTGCCACCTTTCTCCATATGTCATGGACGAGGTTTCGTCTAAATAAATTATCTTATGTCCATCACTGCAAAACTTCCATAGTTTTGACGATATATAATCGCATATGAAGTTATCTACTTTAGAGAAACGTTTCCTTCTGTTTTCACACTTGTTCGGCGTCTTTGTTATTTCTTTAGTCACAATATTTCTTACGGTATTTCTGTGAATACCCAGAACTTATCATCAGGTTCATTGCACGACCCCTTACCAAGATTATTTGTCAGCACATATTTATATGTGTTCAAAACAAGTGCTTAAATTTGCTTAGAAACAGTTTCTGTTATTTCTTTGTTTTCTGACGCTTTTCCAGTAATATAACTCGGCCCAGTTATTCACACTATTGTCATCACATTGTTTATTTTCACTTGACTGAAAGCTATCTACTACTTCATTTGCATTTACCACGGCATTTTTCTCCCACTGTCTCCACATCGTGACACACAACTAATTTCTGCACGCAATGAAACAGATAAACTGGAAGTTGGCAACTGAGACTTTGGCAACTGAGACTCCACGTGGAGTAGACATGCGACTTTCACTTCGAGAAAATCAGGGTTGCTATTGGTCAACAACAGTGTTCCATATCTGAAGTGTAGAGATAGATTTATGACGTTCATTAAAGAGCGGGAGGGTGAGTTTCCTTTGAGGGGCAAACTGCACTCGCGTTCACTAGACAGACTCTAACGGCCACCTATGTATTTTGATTGATTGTAGTAAATATTCTTAAGTGAATTGTACCTTTAGTCAGTAGTGTTACACATACCTTTAGTAACCTGCTAAAAAGCCCCAACTTCTCACAAACATGTAAAATCTACCTATTGAGCGATGCCTCCCGTGTACAGTCTGGCCGTTTGCTCCTATATACTTTAACATCCATGGTTATGTCGCCACAATATGACCTTTTACATTCCTATATGTGAGTATGCAGAGATGGAACTGCATATTCCCCCTTAATCCACTAAACTAACAGCTAAATAACTTTTCAATTTGAATCTCTGATTCTCAATTTATGATAACGAAGGCTAGATATTTGGTTCATTATAAACCCCCAAAATGCAGGCAGGTGAATGCAGATGTTCTGATTATCTCTCTATTGAAGAAACAGTGTTTGATCGAGAAATAAGTCATAAGATACAAAAGCCCTCAGTTGACGTTGGATATGCCCTTGTGATCTGAGTGAACTGTGCATTGCCACGAAGCGTGCTTTATTACGAACCCTGGTGGTAATTAGAGGAACTGTGTTTTGAGGTCGCGCTAAAACATGCCTCGTTGAGTGAGTGGGCACCACTGCCAACTTTATAACAGACACAAAGAGCTTGTTCTGAGGTTTACCGTGAAGTTGCATCTGCAGATACAACTCATGACGTGGATCTCAACTGCCAAGTTGTTTTTCATTTTGTAGTTGTTACATAGCACACGTCGTTATGATGGACCACGCTCTTCTGTCGACTTGTCTTGTTTGTGAAACAAAGTGTTGTCACAAAGTTGAGAATTAATGTTGAAACTCGCCATTTTGACAACTGCTAACGACGTTTCAACGTATGCTACACGTTTCTAATAGAGCCCTGCGTGACCAAATACAAAATGACACCGTCTGATGTGACCGAATACAAAATGCTATGGCCGAATCCAAATATAGAATTTGGGTTGGTATAATTGTTTACGCGAATGAAAGCAACACTGACGTTAATACAGATAATTCTTTAATGCATGACATGTTATTTGACAAGTCTGATATTGGCATTGCTATGATACTGCTTTCACCGTAGAGGGACAGGAAGTGTCGGTGTGGCGTCAGTTCAAACCTCTGTACATGCTCGCACTGAATAAGAGTTCAGCGTGTGACGTTACCGTACTCTGTAAGGGGAATACGAAACACAGGAAGCGCAGGAAGTATGTGATGTAGTGTTAGTAACGCAACTAATTTCTTAAATCTAACAAGAATATGATTTCCCGCGTAGCTTCGTGTGTATTTTTAGTATAGCTTGCCGGTTCACCATTAGGCCCTGCCTATCGCTTATTCGAAGATTAAGGGTAGATTTGCCGTTGCATAGTTTCTGAGAAATGGAGTCGAGTTGAGTTGCGTTCGTTGATCGGCGTTTTTCTAATAAGCTTCTCGCACCTTGATACGTATACATTTACTCACTTTATCCTTCACATTTTCAATTTACTTTTTTGTTCCAACTGGATCGTTTGTGTGTCAGCTTGCCTTCAGCTAACAGTTGTGAAACTAAGAGTTTTAATATAACTAATTTATCTACTTGGTAAACTCCTTCGGTCTATAGATTGCGTCAGTATTCAAGAGTGATAAATCCTACCCGCTTTAATTGTGTGGCACGTCATGTGGCACGTCATGAAGTGAACACAGGAATTCTCAAGGACACAGATTCAAAGTGATGAAGTGTGTGATAGATCCATTCATAAGAAGAGAAAAATGAATGAATGAATGGATGGATGAATGGATGAATGGATGAATGGATGAATGAATGAATGAATGAATGAATGAATGAATGAATGAATGAATGAAAGACCAAACGAACAGGCGAACCGGTGAATAAATTAATAAATGAATGGCTGGCTGGCTGGCTGACTGACACACTGACTGACACACTGACAAATTGACTGACACACTGACTGACCGGCTGTCTGACACACTGACACACCGACACACTGACTGACTGATACACTGACTGACACACTGACTGACACACTGACTGACACACTGACTGACACACTGACTGACACACTGACTGACCAACCAAATAAATAAGTAAATAAATAAGCAAATAAGTAATTAAATAAGTAAATAGGTAAATAAATAAATGAATGAGTGAGTGAATGAGTGAATGAGTGAGTGAATGAGTGAGTGAGTGAGTGAATGAATGAATGAATGTGTGAGTGAATGAATGAATGTGTGAGTGAATGAATGAATGTGTGAGTGAATGAGTGAGTGAATGTGTGAGTGAATGAGTGAGTAAATGAGTGAGTGCGTGAGTGAGTGAACAAATAAATGAGTGAGTAAATAAATAATTAAATATATAAATAAATAAATGGCAGAAGGGAGGGAGGGACGGATGGACGGACGGACCGGCTGATAATACATAGATAAATGGTAAGTAGGTGGGAGGGTGCGTGGGTAATAAAACTTATATATGCTAATTTTCTACGTGAAACTATTTCAAATGAGGTTTTTGTGTTGCAAAGATGAATCAACTCGCTTTTTACTTTAAAATACGAAGTTCTTAGGCTGTTAAATATCCCAAAAGTTATAAATTAACTTTTGAGACACCCTATGACAATATTGCATACATATACTTAATTCTTTTATATGAAATACCATTACTAGTAGATGAAAAGACTTCCATAGATGCATCAATATTCCATTGCTTGTCACAAGAGTTTACAAACCCATTACATTTTCTGACTCATGTCTCCATCCTGGTATAGTTACAAAAGTAGTGTGATGGTGTAGCATATTAAATAACGTAACACAAAATACAAGATAGGCGAGATAAGGCAGTTGCAGGGGGAGAAAGCATTCTGTTACATAGTATGCTTTGCTTTCTTCTCCCCCCCCCCCACAGAATTCATAAATTCCCCTTTCGCTACCTCTTGTCCGTCTTAGAAATGCTGTTCCTGTTCTCATCCAAGCTAACCCTTCTCTCTTACCTATTACAGTAATCTACATATGCTTCTCGTCCCGTTTCTGTTTATTTGCTTGCAATGCTGTAAATATTTGGTATTTTCTAGACTTCCCGATATTTCCTGCCTTTCTAAATCTACCAATTTACCCACATCGTTTGTATTCCTTTCCTCTAATCTCCATATATCTCCTATTCCTATTATTTCCATAATTCTTCTTATCTCTGCCCACCAACTATTTGAGTTATCTAATCTTTCTTGCTTTGTCATACTTAATTTCATAATTGGCCAAACATCTATACCGAAATGTTATTATTCTTTCAGTTATTATCAGGGGCGGCTGGTGGCTCTGAAAGTCGGTGGTTCACATATTTATCCATGCAAGTTTTTTAAAGTAGCAAACGGTTGTTTAATCCTGCCACTATAAACTGCTGTATACACAAGTTAACGGTAATTCACAGCGTATAACACAACATGCGTATTTCAGAAATCTCTAGAGCATAACACTCTTCTATTTATGCAGCTAAAAATGGACTTGATATCTCTTCATGGCAGACTTCAAGTGTACATTGCAAGAATTCGTTCTGGACTGTCTTGGAGGTCCCGTTAAATACTGTAGCATTCTCCAGATAGGTTTTTTAGAACACAGTGTAGCTCTGCACGAAGTTTATCAGTCCTCGAAAAATACCAGGATTGCCTGACGTAGCTGAATCATCATATCCTCGTAGAGCTAACTCAAAGGCTCCACAAAACCTAATGCAGTTAACAATAATGTTTAAAACATACCTATTTTGAGCCACTTTCTGGTTGTCTTCTTCAATTGTTCTCCGATACGCACTGTCCATTTGCTTTGCTATATTTATATTGCCAAGCATAGCAAAACTGTGTTTTTCATGTGCAGTTTTTGTTACGTGTTTTAGCGCGATTATGTAGATTCTGCAAAGCATTCACACCATGTTTTTTCCACGGATCTTCACCGCCAAAGAGAACGCAAGGAGAGCAAAACAGGCTATTTTTAATATTATAACCACACATCAAATTATATTTCTCATATACATTGTTGTTAAAGGTCCTGTTCAAATAGCTTGTTTTTGTTTTGACTACCTGTGTGATTTTTATATTTGGCGTGGGACTTCCCAGTCGCTTACTTTCGGTGTTTTCTTCTAAGCTCATTTTAAATAGGATGTGCTAATAGACACTTTATGGAGGTCATTGTTTCTACTTATATAACACAATATACTTGTATTTAAATAAGTCACTCTTATTCACTTCTCAAAGCACGACACAGCTAACAAAACACGGCACAAAACATGTGGCTATGCTCTGGTAGGTAATAGTAATCTGTGATAATAGTTGACCGATGCGAACATTTAATATGATAATAGGTGGCGTTGAAAACAGAGGGAGAAGGCTTGGCATTCACTATTCTCTGGCTGCTAGGTTAACCAACCTTATGCAGCCATAAGCCCCGCCCTGCCCCCCTACTTGCCACGGCACGCCTAAGGTTCATCCTACCCTATACCTCTCCATTGTATACGAGCAGTTTGCAACTTAGAGTGAACTACTTGGCCCCTGCAAACAATACAGCGCGCTGAGGGCCACTGCACTAGACAAGGTCGAACTGAACTCCAAATGAAACATGAAGGGAGACACAACATTTTGGTTGTAGCGCAAATGCTACCCCATTGAGAAGCCGCCCCTGATTATAATTCCACTTCCTCATGTCTTTCCTAATTCTACTAAAGCTACTTCTCCAGGTGCTGATCTCGGTAAGCCTTGTAGCTCCTTACCAAACCGTCTGTCGTTTGGACCACCGTTTTGTTTACCTCTGCGCCCCCTCGCCCGGTCTCCACTACATATAGAATTTTGGATTTCACTTGTGCTTCGTACATTCTTTCTAACTACTTGGTTGTCATTTCTGGGTTATATTTGCATATCTTTATCCCATTCATTGTCAGCTTTCCTTTTGCTTAAATTTTCTGTCCTAAGTATATATTTATTTATTATAATTTTAAAAGATGGTTAAATAGCTGCACGCCTACATCTGATATCTAGGTACACCTCCAGCTATTGGTATTTTGGATGTAAGGTTAATTATTTAGCTCCACCAACCTTACTAGCTGCTTTTGCCTCGTGTAAATTGTATGGCTAATGAATATGGCATAGACTTATTACACTATTAATAATTAATTATGAAGTAGTTATGAAGTAGATTATTTTCTGCAGTTATTCCTATAATTTATTTACAAAATTATAATCTTGTGATTCTATAATTCTGGCATCAAGTTGCTTGCTAATCCACTGGCTGGAATGAAGTTCGAAAATAGAGAAGAGCTAAACTGAATGGTAAACTTTGTTTAGACACAGCGATAGCCAAAATTTTTAAAACAAGGTCCGTCCGGGGAACTCAAAGGAGTTACCAAAAGATGAAAGGAGTGGATATAGAACCTAGTAATCTCCTGTGATACACTCTAATCCAAGAGGCTGTTCTTTAGGCCTCTAAAGCCAGTCCCCAGCGGTGAAGTTTTATAAGAGAGTTTGCCCCAAGTTTTGTGTTCAGTTTCCGCACCGTTGCTTTCTGTGTCGCTGGCAGAAAGGGTTCGCTGACAGGAACTTGGACTGGAGACTCCTTTCCCACTAAACAGCATATTGTGTCCCTTCCTTTGTATTACACAGTGGCTGTCTTGGTTTAAAACGGAAGCTTTCATTTGAAAACGAGGACCGACTACATACCAAGAATACAGTAGTCAGTCTTCAGATAAATAATGAGATTTCATCTGGTACACTTCCAAAACGTTTAGAGTGTGCAATAAGTTTCATTTATTATGTGTATCAAATGGCAAGGTGTTTGTACTAGATGAGCAAACAATGGGAGTCCTGCAGTGTTGTCGTATTGCATTCCCCCTATGTGGTGTTGGACGAGCGCCAAACTAACCAATCTCTGATAAATAGATCGCACCTAACCGGAAATATTGGAGCACCTGGATCAATAGCTGCATCTAAGTCTGATTTGCACAGACTCGAAACATTCATTCCACTCCGAAGAACAAAAGCATTACCTCACAAGAAAATTAACTCTAATAACCCAATACCGTTCGACAAAATCCCGAAAAAAAACCTACCTGCGACAAAAACCTTAAAGGTTGGGCACGCAGCAAAAACCTACAGGCTTTATGCAGCCTGCCAGCACACGACGAACAAACGAGGATCATGCATTTTCAGTATGACTATAATCAAGCGGTTTGAATAAGGTGTCATCCCTTATCATAATTCATTTTACAAAAATGCCTACGGTCGGTAATCCAAATACAAAACTATGGCCCTTACAGAACCATTCCCTCACGTTTCTTGGACCGATTGTAGCTGACACGGACCAAGGTGTACTTGAACACAGTAATTGAATTAGTCATCTTCAAAAGATAACCAATACCTCTCCGTGTTATTGGCATTTACCAAACATTTGTGCCCCAAAGCATACAAAATTTTATAAAACAGACATATGGTTCATTTTAAAATTAGACAGTGTACCTTTTCTGCCAAAAGTGGCCCACTTAGAGAAGGGTAGCTGTCCATATTTTCACTTATGGACAACCATTAGAACAATGTATCATGGAGTTTTACTTCATAAATAAAATATAATAATGTGCATTATACTTACTAAAGTCATAAAAATAAATGTGCGAATTCTAAACATTTTACTTTTTCCAGTAATACTTACCCTTTATATACAAATATAACAATTTGTAACTTAAAACTTCACTTATCATTTTAAGAAATGATGATACTTGCCATATAAATTGTCCGGGATCGCTATCTCTTGTTAAACTTTTACACATCCTCAACCGAAAAAAAAAAGCTGTCACCATAACTACTAGATGTTAATATGAGGTACATCCATAAAGTAAGTTCCGTTTGGTAATACAATTAAATTTTTTACAGATACAGAAAAATTATTTATTGCACAAAATTAACAACTCTTAAAGTACTTTTCCACCTAACTGCCGAAATTTTGCAGGCATTTGTCATAGCGAGGCACAAGTTTTTGTATACCTTCTTTATAGAAGTTTGCCGCCTGTGTCTTCAACCAGTTGGAAACATTTTCTCTCAGCTCTTCGTCATTGTTGAAGGTTGACCGCCAAGGAAACACTTGAGATGCAAAAACGGATGAAAGTCGCTAGGAGTGAGATCAGGGCTGTACGGGGGTGGTGCGCGCCTTGGTAGCGTGGTGGTAGAATGTCTGCCTCACGTCTAAGAGGTCCCGTGTTCGAATCTCGGTCAGGGTGAGTTACCTGGATAAGGTTTTTCCGGGGGTTTCCCTTATCCTGAAAGACGAATGTCGGGTAACTCTAAGCTCAATGGACCCTGGGCTAATTTGAGCATCATTTCATCCATTCCATTCTTCGTCCGATATGACTTAGCGTTGGAGGAGACGTAAATTACAAAAAAAAAAAAAAAAAAAAAAACGGGGGGTGGTCAAACACGTCCCAGCCAAATCTCTGTAGGATGTTTCTCGTCGCATTGGCAGTCTGTGGTCGTGCCTTGTCGTGAAGAAACAACGCCTTTTGACACCACTGTTTGGCATTTATTCTGTATTGCGCGGCGCAATAAACATCTGCTTTTATTGTTTGACCACGCGGTATAAGTAAATGCCTATCCTGTCCCAGAACTCTGTGCACATGATTTTTCGAGGTGTCAATATTTGTTTCGGCATAACTTTCGCTGGGGATGAGCTGTGCCTCCATTCCATTGATTGACGCTTACTTTGAGGGGTGTCGTAAGGAACCCAAGTTTCATCTCCTGTGACTATCTGTGTCATAAATTCTTCGCCGCCTTCATCATAACGGGTCAAAAACTGAGTGCGCTACCCATCCGTTTTATTTTGAGTTGCTCAGTAAGAATCTTAGGTGCTACTAGGTGAGCAACCAATCGTAGTCCTGTGGTGTTGTATTGCATTCCCCATAAGTTGTGTGTGACGAGCGCCAAACTAATCAGTCTCTAATAAATATTACTCGCGCAAAGACAAAAATTCAGATTTTGCATGTGGAAGGAGAGAGTAATGTATATAACATTACTATAAAAACCCCATATTTTTAGCTCAAATAGTCTTCCTAATACAAATAAAGTAGATACCATTATATTATAACAATGCATTGCGACGTAAGCACTGTAATGAATAGCATTATTGGTTGGCATGTGTGCGTAAACGTATACTTGAAATTACTCAGAAATGAAACATAAACATTTGGCATGACGTGGTATAAGAAATATGTACTTTGAATAAGCGAAGCTGTTTGTTAAATTCGATGAGAGGAAACAACACACTTCCTGCTGGTCTGGCAGAATGTGTTTGGTCACAATTTATCTTTGTTTATGAATGGTTCCTAATCTCTATTTACTCTAGAGTACAAATCAGCATTATCAGTTACTCTTCCATGAAAAAGTGTATCAGCTGGATCAATGAGACCCGGTCTACCTCTCCCTCCCCTTACTACTGCTACAACAGTCCAATAGAGCTAATGTGGGCTCAAATTATGTTGCAAACAGAAATAATATTTTTAAACTGACCGATGTTGAAGGACTTATTCACGAAGAAATTGAAAGGGAACAGAACAAGACTGGTAAAACCGCGTGAGACATCAGATAAACTACAAGAAGTTGACTTTTTGGAAAGAAATAGCTCGTAACGAGATTTGGGAACCTATCATCATAAATGTGCAGTACTCAGACGGTGAAGACAGTGACAATGACGAATTATCTCTTAACGTAAGTAACATTCACAGCTAAATGGATGCACTGCTGATATTTTCGTTGGATTAGTAAAATAGCTAAGTGGTAAACTATAATTAACTTTAAACTAAATTACATATATCCAACAACTGCATTTTAATAAAACTTTGGAAAGTTCAGTTTGCGTTCCCTTACGTCTAGCGCCACGAACACTCGCAAGTGTGCGAGAGAGAGAAAGAGAGAGAAACAGGGAGGGAGAAATATAGAGAGTGGAAATAACGGGGTGGCAACATTGAAGGCTCTAACGTATCTGATTTACTACAGGCAAGAACTCTTCGCATTTGAAACAAGTGATAGTGTACGTTAAAATAAGTTAATGAAGTCACACAAATTAAGAAATTGCGATTGTGCATCCAATAGTGAATCAATGAGTGAATGCATACATCCAAATGAATGAACATCATACAATTCCCTTGAGGGAAAGGCCTCCTGCTGCACCAGGGGTAGCAATTGATTAGCTCACCAGGGTTGCAACTCCTAAGAGCCTTGTGCAGTTGCTGCGTTCCATTAACGGCGTACTTTTATGTCCTGATTACTGCCACTGTTTACTTCATACACTTAACTCATACACCATGGTTGTATATACTTAACTATGAAAAACCATACACATTCACTTTTTTTTATGGCACCTGGATAGTTACTTTTGTTTTCTTTAAACAATTTATTGAACGATTGGTGCATGTACGCTCTACAGATAATTGATTATACACATTGTTTACATACGTGATGCGGTGAATAACAATGAAATGAGCAACTGAATTGGCCCCCCCCCATAAGTACGTACTCTGACTTTGCAGGTTCGTGAAATTAAGAGTCCAGGTTACAAGCACCAAAAATTGTTATTTACTTCCTTAGAAATACAGTTTGTCAATATTTAAAGCCACTGTATTACGTCACATGCACAGTACAACATGTAAGGTCAACGCCCACAACGCAGCTCGCACAGCTGTTGACGCGCACGCGTCCAATTGCCAACTGACTGACTGTGGCCCAGAGGTCCAGAGGTAGTCCTAGTCGAGAGGGGCTATTTTTCTTTTTCCCCGTCCGGGTGTCTTATGCCGCAGTACCTAGTCGCTTTGCGGCTTAACCTGCGAAATGAGCTAGTATTTGGTTCCATGTTCTGCTGGGGTGTTTGAATTTGTTTGGAAGGTGGAATGGGTTGCCCCTCTTTATTTAAATCTCGTGGGCAGCTGCATTTAAGCGTTCCACCGTTTTGGGAGAGGGGGTTGCGCTACGGGTTGTGTAAAATTGCGTAAAAATTGGTCCCAGAGATACCTGGTTTTTTTTGGGTTAACCAAGAGGCCCCAAGACGTCTCTCGGTAGTCTGAAGGACGGCAAGCTCGTGTCATACCTATCCAGGGAGTTCACTAAAGGGTTGGGGTGAATTTGGTTTTTGTCGTACATTGTTCGTGCCCTCTCGCGGACGACATTGACAATGTACGAGATCTGGGAGTGCTCATGCAGGATATGAGCAGGGAGCGTCCAGCCTGTATCGTAAATGATTCGAAGTGCCTTGTTCTGCAGCGTCTGGAGCCTGACGAAAGTGGTATTAGCCACTGTTCCCCAGATCTCACAGCCGTACAGAATCATAGGCGGAATGATCGCCCGATACAGCTGGAGTTTCAGTCGGATGCGCATTGTTGGGTATAGCCTCCGGAGTGCGACGTGCCCCAGCTGGACCTTGCCCTTGATGTGCGGAACGTAAGTTAACTTACGGTCCAGCGTCACTCCGAGATACTTAGCGAGCTTTTATCTCCGTACGTCTCTTTGAATTCGTTGCCCGCGCTCGTAACCTGTTTTAAGTATTACAGAAAATCTTGTTGTGAGAGCCGATACAGTGCTTGGTGAATACTGATGCGGGTTGGAAATCTGGATTCTCCCTCAAGGGAATAGTGAATGGCTCCTGAGACGTGCTTTAGGTTGCTATACACCTGTTCTGTGTGACAAACTAATAGTTCAGGATTTTACATATTAATTTTATTGTATGGAAGTTTTTTTCCCCATTTATTCCCCGCCTTTAACTACTATGGTCATGTCGGCAGCCGTTCTCCTTTGGAACATACCGAAGGTGTTACCTCGTTATCTTTTGGTTTTTGATCATTACATCACGCACACATTAACACTCTCATTCATACTTCCAGACTCTGTGGAAGATGGGGAATTATCTTTGACGGAGAAAAATCCCCACCCCCACCGACGGGTATCGGACCCGGGACCCCTAGCACGGTTGACAGGTGCTCTACCAACTGAGTTACGGGGCCAGCCTTTATGGAAGTTATTTATTACAAGAATTGATCTATGTGGTCTATCATATATTTTTAAATGTTTTGCTCTTGCTGGTCAATAATTCCACATCAAAAGATTTTCTGTAAAATTGTTATTTGTAGGGAAATGTGTTAGTGCATTTATAAACCTGTCATTTCTGCAATAAATCCTTTAGAAGGTATTACTCGTTTGTATACCTAACATAAAATAATTATATATATTCTAACAAGCAATTGCAGAAATCTGCTGTCATGTAGTGAATGACAGCTATAACAATGGCACGGACAACGCAGCAGTGAACCGAAGTAGAAATAAAAAAATATGTGGTAAACATCAGCACAAACAACATGTACTGCATACTCGGCGTTAACTAACAGAATATAATTGATTATTTCAAATTAATGTTCTCTAGAGCAGATTTACCCTCAATCATAATGAAGGTCCATATGTCAATGTGAATATTGAAACCATCATTAGCAAGATGTTTTTGCAGGCAATCATATTCACATACATCAAACTAATGCTTTTGTTTGTACATACGTTTTAATTACAGCGTAGAATCACTGAGAGCAGAATTAATTTTAAATATAGCAGCGCTATTGTGAGTTATAAATTAAACAAATCTTCAGAATAAAGCTACACTTACTGTTTGTACAATTTGTAACTCTAGCAAGAACAAACATCAATCGAAAACAAAATATTATAACGCGATAATCTTTGGACTTGAACACCATGATTGGGGGAATCTGGAGGCGTGTCTTTAAATTATACTGATGATATAAAAGTTTAAAAAGGGCTTAACCGCTTAAGGATGTGATACTGCCCTTGTACGTTGTTTCTACTGATCTGCCTTCAATACTCTTAGGTTGGCAAATAAGTCCATTAACTCTGATGAAAGTATAAACGACCCCTATTGACTTTCTGAAATTTTCGGACGTGAGAAACAAATTTACATGTTGATAACGAAATTAAGGTTTGCCAGAAGTAAAGAATCATGATGGATGTCAAAGGAATGTTGGTTCTTTATTACAAAACGGGCAAGGCCAGTTGAATTGGGGGAAAGTTGTTATAACAAAAGCAATGTAAGAAACAGTGTCCTTAGCAGTTTTCTAAAGAGGCTCACTTCACTTGTAAGAATAGGGTATTCTTTGGATCATTCAGAATGGCATGACAAAACAGCTACAAAGAGATTTTTTATGGAATGAAGAGGGCTTTCAGAAAGTGAAAGTTACATAGACACCCACACGCGCAGCTGTGGTCATTCAGAAGGGTCTTCGGCGTCAGGCCGATGAGAGCAGTCTGAGGCGTGAGGGCGATTAGGGGCAGTCCTCTTGTTCTGTCTTGGATATTTGTCGGTTCATATATACGTGAGGAACGAATAAAGTTTATCGAGCAATAAACATTCTGCCGTCAGTAACTCTAAACAGAGATTGGTAACCCTTGGTCGGCAACTTTCATTTCGATGTTCTAAAGAAAGAAGCAGTGAATAAATAAGTTGGAAACGGGCATTCCAGTGTCATTAAATATCCTTCTCACACACATCCACGCTTACCCTGTGAGAAACCTCATTGTTTTACCCTGAGCTAAACAAAAGTGCTTCAAACTCTATTGTCAAGTGGAATATTGTTCGCCACATATATTGTTGCTTCAAATTGGCGTCAACAACGTGGAATTGTGTGCACCAAGAAACATTTTTGTATCAATGTAATGGATGCACGGATCCTATACGGTGTATATAAATGCATAAAGGAGTTTTAACTCTTTATAATATTTATTACACTGAACTTAGAATTATAAATTGTATGTCAAATGAAAAAGCAGCTCAAACAGTTTTACCAAGAACCTTATAAATGTTCAATGTGACTAACCGCTGTCGCAAGGCACACATCAAGCCTATAGTTCTTCCCAAACATTGATAACTGTGTATTCAGTAATTGTAGCAACAGCTGCTTTAATCCGGTTTCTTAATTCAGGGAGGTCAGCAGGTAGCGGAGGCACGTACGTAGACACGATCCGTGCTGAAGCCCCAAAGGTAAAAGTTGCATGGTGGTAGGTCAGGAGAACGTAGAGGCCATGAATAGGAAGCCCTGTCATTGGGGCCCTTGATGATTATCCAGCGCTCGTGCACAGTGACGTTCAACTAAGCTCATACTTCGTTATGCCGGTGAGGTGGTGTACCATCTTGCTGGATAATGAAGTTCTCTGGCTCATTTCCTGCAACTGAGGGAAAGTCATTTTTCTAGTGTATCAAGGAAAGAAGTGCTAGTTACAGTAGGTTTACCAAAAAAGAAGGGCCCATAAACCTTTCGCAGAGATATGGAACATGAAACATTCACTTTAGGAGAATCTCATTGCATTTGTAGCATCTCGTGAGGATTTTCTGAGCCGCAGATATGCACATTATGAGATTTAAATGTCAACTAAGGTGAAAGGTCAATTAATTACTGAAGACAACACAATCCATAAAATCGTCATCGTCATTAAACAACAAAGTTGTCACGAAATATGTGGTCTGTCGGCTTTAGAGCCTGTAATAACTGTAAACGGTAAGGACGTAGCCGTAGGCGTTTTCTTACAACTTTCCAAAGAGTCGACACAGGAACTTGTAACTCACGACTAGTCTTCCGGACTGGTTTCTTTGAGCTACGAGTGAACGACTGTCCCCCCCCCCCCATGGGCCTACTTCGGTAGGTACGGGTTTGGCGCACCCGGGGTCCCAAGCCGACAGTCTCCCTCGTGTAGGCTCCTCTTCGTGGTTGAGGGAGACGGTCAACAGGCCCACCCACGTGTAGGCCGTGCGTGGAGACCCGTAGAGAAGTTTTCTAGATTCTTATCTAGTTTAGAGTTTAGGATTTAGTGAGCCTCTTCACTTACTCTTGGTCGTCCCGTGCTCTTCCCTTTACAAAGGCAGCCAGTATCTTCAAACTTATGATACCATCTACGAATGTTATCACTGGGAAGATCACAACCGAACTTAATGCGGAACGCACGTTGCACAGTAACTAAAGATTCGGTCTATGCAAACTGCAAAACACAAAACGGCTTCTGTTTACCATCTTTGATACTACTGCTCTCTAGCGGATTGCGGCAGAATCATTGCATGCACATGCGCAGTGGTGCCAACAAACAAAATAGTTTGAGTTGTTTTTTTCATTTGACAGATCATTTATAGCTGTAAGTTTAATGTAATGAACGTTATAAAGACTTAAAACTCCGATATTCATTTATATACACCCTGTAAATATGAGGTGCGTTCAAGTTATGACATCTCCTTATTTGTTTCAGAATTGCTAACAGATAGGAACTTCTATTTTTTATTTTTTGTAAATACACGTCGACTCTTTGTGAATGCGTCACAGAGATTTTGGCCCTGTACAGTGCATAGAACTCTATTGGAAGCAACGAAAGTTAGGACTGCTTTTTAATACTTAAAATGACGACATTTTCATTGCAAGAACAGCGTGTTATCATTTGTTTTCTCCATTTGTTGGTGTGACACCTATTGAAATTCATCGTCAGTTGAGTGAGGCATGTAGTAATGGTACCATGGATGTGTCTAATGTACGTTCCTGTGTGAGGCAGTTCAATAAAGGCAGTACATGGTGTGACAGCAAACCAAGACAGTCACGGCCTTGCACCAGCTGGTCTGACGACATGATCCGCGAGTGGAGAACGTTATTTTGGAGCATTGCCGATTTAGCGTTGTAGACATCGCCTCCTATATATACATATATACATTTTTCACGTTAGTTCAAATTTCTCCTGCATAAACTAGAAGGAAACAATACATAATTTGTGGGAAAAGCTTCATCCCTTTAGGTTTATTGGTTGCTGAGAGAACGGATCTTAAATGTAACAGAATTTGTCGAGATAAGGCATCCAAAACCCCCATAACATACACATGATTTAAGTTGAAATTACACCGGAGTTTATACAGATATTAATTTTCACGCTGCCGCACACAGCGAATTTCCTCTTTCGCTAAGGTTTCCGTCACCTTATGACTACAGAATTGCACCAAGTTTTTCAGTGGCAAAAACTTAAGTAATTTGGGAATTCCGAGCTATGTACATGTCTCTCTAATATTGCCTGTCTTGCACGCTCCAGTCACTATTTATGCTGAACTTGTGAAGCTAAGATAGGTTAGACGTAGAGAGGGACATCTTATAGACTGCGACTACTTCATAGATCTACCGTCCGTCTCGGTAGCGTAGATGGTAGCGTGTTTGCCTCACGTTCAACAGGTCTCGAGTTCGAATCTCGGTCAGGGTGTCTTACCTGGATAAGGCTTTTTCTGGGGTTTTCCCTTATTACGGAAGACGCATGTCGGGTAACTCTAAGCTCCATGGATCCTGGACTCATTTGAGCATCATTTCACCCAATTCACTCACCGTCCCATATGACTTAACGTTGGATGACGTAAATTACAAACAAGCAAAAAAAAAAAAAAAAAAAAAAAAAATTCTACTGCTGCTGACAGAAGGAAACCCTCCGTGGTTGCGTGCTGCGCCTTACGTGGTTCTGGGTCTGACGGCGCACAGGAAATCTACGACGCCCACGAGTAGCATCCGTAGTTTCTTTTTAGAGTTTTTATCGGGATATAAAGATTTTAAGGTCCTTTATACAGACAGGACCAAGAGCTCTGCTGGTGTTGGATGTGCGTATGTCCAGGGGGCCGAACCCTTTACTTTCGGTCTCCATGGCAGTACTTCCGTCTACACTGCGGAGCTCCATGCAATATACCGAGCCATTTTATATGTTCGCCGCAGCAGGTTGGATGACTGCCTTATCCTTAGTGATTCGCTGAGCGCCCTTCAGAGCCTTCGTGAGCTGTACAATCAGCATTCTCTTGTACAGCGTATCCAGGACGCCCTCCAGGTTCTGCACGCCACTGGCGCTACCGTGGTGTGTGCATGGATTCCTGGTCACGTTGGCTGGCGTGGAAAATGAACTTGCGGATTCGGCAGTGAAGGAGGCAGCGATAAAACCCAGTTGTACCATACCGTACGTCACAGCTGAAGACTTTGGACCTGTTATCCGTAGCTCTCGTGCTGGCACGATGAGTGGTCCGCTCTACGTGGCAACAGGCTTCGACTGGTGAAGGAGCTTCCGCTCAACTGGTTGACCTCCTGTCGCCTTTCACGGCGGGAGGAGATTACTTTGGCTCGGTTGCGCATTGGACATTGTTATTTTAGCCATAGCTTTTTATTGAATAGGACCCCGGTTCCCGTTTGCCCACTGTGCAGTGCTGACCTGACGGTCAGTCACTTGCTTTTAGATTGTTTTAGCTTGGCACGTCTCCGCAGGTCTCTCCAGCTGCCGGCAGCTTGGCAGAGGTCCTCGCGGATGACGAAACGGCGGTTCGCAAAGCTTTAGCGTTTGTTTTAGCTGTGGGTTTTAGAATTTAATCCCAAGTAGCTTGGTTTTTTTTAGCCATTTTAACCTTATTCTGGTTTTATGATTTTAACTTCTATTTTAAACGAGGCCTCCTCATTATGGCGGCGTTTTTACCTTGGTTTTATTTGATTGTGTAGATTTCTTGTGTTTTAGAATTTTATTTAGCTTTTAACCCACTTGTTTTTAAGGGCGCTGATGACCCAGATGATGAGCGCCCTAAAATCCAATCATCATCATCATCATCATCATCATCATCATCATCATAATCACAGAAGGATGGATATGAAGTGAACAGGGGTCAAGGGTAGAAAAGCCACCGAGGAGGCGATAAACGAGCCTACGAACAAATAGTCTTCTAGCGCACATGAGGAGTACTGTGCCTTCTCAGCAAATAACCGAGCCATCTGTTCTGCACCGGCGTACTCCACGACATCTAGAAGCATACTTGAAAGCTGAGAATTATATTAGATATTTATTTGTATAGTTTCCATTACAGTTCCACGACAATGACATCAAACATACACTATTAAACATCCTATACAAATACGTGAAATTGCCGAAATAAGATTTACTCGCTGACTCAGGTGCTCTGGTCATAAGGCTTTGGTTTTCCTGAGCAGCTTGTTGTCATTCCTTTCTGACCGTCACTTGTTTTACCCTAATCCACTTTTCTCTTAACCTATATAACCTTTCCTTTTCACTCATCCCCGTTAACATGCGTAGAGCCATTACCTCTTTGCTCGCATTGTCCCATTTGTTATCCCATATTTTTCTCCTGCAATTTGTTAACTCCTTACATTCTACAAGGTAATGGACAGTGCTCTCTTCATCTCTACAAAATTCACATATCCCTACCTCATTACCTCTCAAACCTTTTAGCTGTATTATTCCTAAGCTAATCCTAGCTGCGCTTTCTCTTCCAGTTTCGTCACATTGAACTACATACGAGGGGGGGGGGGAGATACAGGACTCCGAGGGCGCTGCCACTCTTAGACGTAGAGCAGGGGTCACACGCTAGATGGTGCTAGTAGATACCTTCATGAAAAAAGCTGTGCAGACGGCGTCAGTGTAGAGCTGAGCGTGCAACTGTGGTATTGTGTTTCTCTGACTCTTGGCCGGTTACCTCTGCGAAGTCGTTATGGCAACTTTAAAAGAACAAAGACTGTGTGTGAAATTTTGTTTTGCTTAAAAAAAGCTGTAACGGAGACACACCAAATGTTTCAGGAAGCTTTCCAGGAGGACGCTATGAGCCGCACACAGGTTTTCGAGTGGTTTGGGTGCTTTCAACGTGGTGAGATGTGTGTTGAAGACCAAGATCGTTCTGGACGCCCTTCAACATCGCGAAATGAGGAGAACATTGAAAAGGTCCGCCAAAAGATCAACGAGAATCGTCGTCAAACGATCAATCGAATTTCAGCAGCGACAGGAATTAGCTGGAGCTCGTGTCAGCGGATTTTGAGGGAGGTTTTGCACATGAGACGTGTTGCTACTACATTTTTTCCGCGCTTTCTCACACAGGAGCACAAAACCATCCACATGAATGTGTGTCAGGACTTGAAGACAGAGATTGCACGTGATCCAAACTTCTTGAACAAAGTCATTACAGGGGATGAGAGTTGGTGTTACGGGTATGACCCAGAAACCAAGCAAGCGTCAAGCCAGTGGAGGACTCCCAACTCTCCCAGACCAAAAAAACCACGGCAAGTGAGGTCAAATGTGAAGACGATGATCATTGTGCTTTTCTGATGTTCATGAAATTGTGCATCGGGAATTCGTACCTCCTGGCCAGACTGTTAACCAGCACTTTTACTTGGATGTTTTAAGGTGTCAGCGAGAGGATGTGAGGAGGAAACGCCCGGAACTTTGGCAATCAGGTGACTGGTTTCTGCATCACGACAACGCTCCAGCACACACG
The DNA here is from genome assembly GCA_030765055.1 of Mantis religiosa. Classification (NCBI taxonomy): domain Eukaryota; kingdom Metazoa; phylum Arthropoda; class Insecta; order Mantodea; family Mantidae; genus Mantis; species Mantis religiosa. The sequence goes on from CM060957.1 coordinate 31,719,867, forward strand.
GCAATACGAGTGACCAACTGTTTGGCACCTCAGAGGTGGTCTGTCGTTCCCCACTCACCATATCTGCCGGACCTAGCCCCGTGTGACTTTTTGCTATTTCTACGAATGAAAAAAACTCTAAAAGGGGAGCGTTATGACAATGTGGAGGCGGTAAAAACAGCTTCAAACTTGAAGAGTTGCAAACATGCTTCCAACAGTGAGAAAAGAGATTTCAGAAGTGCATCGTATGTAATGGAGATTATTTTGAAGATGACTGAAGTAATTTTGTAAAACGTTTAATCAATAAAGGTTTTATGACAACAATCCTCCTATTTTTTGTTTACCCCATTCTTTTTTTAATGACCTACGAAATTTCAAAGATTTCTTTTCTTCTATACTTTCCCATATCTCCTGCCTATCTGTGTCTTATACTCTGATTCTCACTTCCTCACAAGAGCCGCTATGATTTGACGCCTTTGCTCTCCATAAATCTCCCCAGCCTATCTTCGGCAGCATTCTGAAAGCTGAGAAAGAATATGTATTAAAGGAAAATGATGGGAAACAAATCGTGCATGAAAAAACACATGTGCATTAACCTACCGGCCACATAATATCATAGGAACCTGATATTCACAGGTGGAGGTTAGAGGGAAATCGAACCTGTACCGAACTTAAATGCGACCCTGAAGCATTACCTTGGTTATAGGATTTTCGGTTCATTAGGGTATAAGACACTGATAGGGGTGTATACTGCTATGTAAAACAAACAATTAGACACTACGATACTTAAAACAACAGCTCCATACAGCTCTGTTTCTGTAAGGCATTTTAAAACCATTAACAATGTCCTGGACAATAACAATACCTGCAAGATGTCAGACGGACACGGAATGTAGGTATATCTTTTATTTATTTTGTACTAATTACCAGAAGGGTGAAGTGTGTGCAGAACAATACAAACCTTGTGATGTTTTATTTGAGGCAAGGCCAGAGCTTAACGCAGCGGCTTGATTGGTCTCATTCGTCATGTCAGGTTGACAGGGAAGTGGATGGGGGTTACCACAGTGGAGGCTTCACCTCACCACATTTGAGCACGGTCAATTTCCACACCAAAAACAAAAAATGGAGTTAGCAAGTACTACACGCTTCTAAGTCTCCGAGAGATTAATGTGACGCTTGTTCTGAAACAAAAGAGTGTGGAAATAGTACAACACGCGGAGGATTAAACGCGACATTGAATATGCATATACTATGGCATTTGTTAAGTAAAATCCGTTTATAGAAGAGTATCTAATGCTACTACGTATTTCACATTGGTAGTAATTTTCATTGTAAAGTAGCGGTTTCTCCATTCATTGTAACAACCTATAGCGATGAGATAAATACTATATTCTATGTTTTCGATGATTCGCTAAGAGGACATCTCTGTACGTAAGATATAGAAGTATGGATATCTGAATTTACGGGGGCTGTTCAATAAAGAATGATCATAATTCTTTTACGGTCATTACAAAATTCAATCTTATTATATTCCGTTAGCTTAATGTAAAACAAACACGCTGTAGTAGTTTCATTGTTGGTACTCCTGGTACCCGCCTGTGAGAACCAAGTAAGTTCAGACATGTTCAGTATCGCCTACCGCTGCAATGGAGGTAACACACAGTTAAAGTTGATGTTAGAGGAAGATCCTGAGTTTCTTCTAAACGTAATCAATGCTGGCTAGATCATTTTGATGCTGAGATTAAACAGCAAAGCTCAGTGTAAAAATCTCTGTCATCAATACCCCCCCCCCAAAAAAAGCAAAAGTGGTTGCTACTGTTGGGAATGTTATGGTCATCTCATCCCTTTCTCATGTAATGGTTGATCAGCATGCTGTACCTGCACACACATCAGTAACTTGACAATACTACAGGGATGTCCATACAGGGATGATATTGCAAGTCCATATCAGGCGCAAGAGACCATATTTCCGTGAAGCAAGCTGGATGCTCCACCACAATAATGCGCGGCCGCATATTGCCAATGTTGTTGCTGAATATGTTGCAAAAATCGACGTGAAGTGCGTCCCTCATCCTCACTATGGTCCGGATTTAGCCCCATGTGACCTTTTCTATTCCCTAACATGAAGAAACGCCTTCGTGGGAGGCATTATCCAACATAAGAAGCAGTGGTGAAGGCTGTGGAGGCGAGTTTGAAGGATAGCTCAAAAAATAGTTTCCAGCATGTCTTTGAAAACTGCATCGCATTCATGGGAGACTATTTGAAGAAGGGCCTTCAAAATAATGAGGATGAGTAAAGATACATTGGCAAACAAATGGTGATCATTCTTTATTGAACAGCTTTCTTTTCACTAGAGTCGGAAACCAAGCACTGCTATTTACTACAGAAGGCGTATCGCAAATTTTGTTTGGTAAAATAGCTCAAATCTTTCCATGCCTCTAAGGAAAATAATTTATTTTTTAAGAAAATTGGGGTGCACAAGTTTTATGGACTTCCGGCTATAATCAGTTTAAAGCAGCAGGTTAGCTGGGCGAATATAGCTTCAGGATGAGAATTTGATTCTGGCATGTGAACTGCTAATTTGGAAAACGTCACTACCAATTTAATTTGACGTTTTATTTGATGAAATTCAGGTCCAAACAAAAGAGGAATGTTGCGAATTCCTAGGAAACCACTCGTGCCCCACAAATTACGTATTGGCTATTCCGATAATGTGCGTAATGAACACATTTGATGTGTCCAATATAACAGCTTGCTTACTCTGCTTCCCTCGAAACAAAACAATAAATGCATAATATGAATGATCACTCTAAAATACAGTTCCCGTAAAATCTCTCACTTGTTTCATTCTTTTGTTTCAGGTGAGATACAGCCGTCAGTTCGCTGCTCTACCTGACTCCCTGATTGTAATTCAGAAACAGCTGCCAATCTGCTCTGCAAATTAAAGGCAGTTTGTCGACGTATTTCAAGTTAGTATGAATTTAATATTACCAATAATATACATTTGATGTTTGGTAATAAGTGCAGCTCGAAAATTTAACCATTAACACCACACATATATGGGTTACGGACATTTATTTATTTTGTGGCCCACGGGATTCTCTGTGTCAAAGTTATATGCTTTTATAAAGAATATTTTATATTATCTGGATTTCATAATTTTCTGTACCTTGTTATTCACTGAACCAAATGAGATAGTCAAATTTCCACCTAATTATTAGGGGCCATTCATGATAACTTTATATTTATTCTTATGTCCATAAAACAAAAGCTTAACGTTTATTACTTCTCTTGTGAAAAGAAAAGCAAATACAAAAGCGTAATAATTCTTAAAATTCGTGAAACGATCCTAAAAGCACCCAGGCATTTATGTAATACATTGCAAAATGAATATACCTATTACCATACTCTATATAAATATTTTATGGCACGTATATATACATAGGTGGTCTGAAACTTTCAGATCCAATAAATACACAAGACAATTTTTCATTTTCTTTTTTTTCAAAGTCGTCTCAATGCAGCTCTACACATTTCTCCCAGCGATGCTCCCATCTCTGTAACCCGTCCAAATAATACTCGGCATTTTTCAACATAGTCTCCTTGTAACTCTACACACTTCTCCCAGCGATGCTCCCATCTCTGTAACACGTCCAAATAGTACTCGGCGTTTTTCAACATAGTCTCCTTGTAACTCTACACAGTTCTCCCAGCGATGCTCCCATCTCTGTAACACATCCAAATAGTACACGGCGTTTTTCACATAGTCTCCTTGTAACTCCACACACTTCTCCCAGCGATGCTCCCATCTCTGTAACCCGTCAAAATAGTACTCGGCGTCTTTCAACATAGTCTCCTAGTCACACTTCACACTTCTCCCAGCAATGCTCCCATCTCTGTAACCCGTCCAATTAGTACCCGCGTTTTTCAACATAGTCTCCTTGTAACTCTTCACACTTCTGCTAACGATGTTCTCATCTCTGTGACACGTCCAAATAGTATTCTGCGTTTTTCAGCATAGTCTCCTTGTAACTCTACACACTTCTTCCAGCGATGCTCTCATCTCTGTAACCAGTCCAAATAGTACTCGACGTTTTTCAACATAGTCTCCTTGTCACTCTACACACTTCTCCCAGCGATGCTTCCATCTCTGTAACCTGTCCAAATAGTACTCGGCGTAATTCAACATAGTCTCCTTGTAACTCTACACACTTCTCCCAGCGATGCTCCCATCTCTGTAACCAGTCCAAATAGTACTCGGCGTTTTTCAACATAGTCTCCTTGTAACTGTACACACCTCTCCTAGCGATGCTCTCATCTCTGTTATCCGTCCAAACAGTACTCGCCGTTTTTCAACATAGTCTCCTTGTAACTCTACACACTTCTCACAGCGATGCTCACATCTCTGTAACCCGTTCAAATATTACTCGGCGTTTTTCAACACAGTCTCCTTGTAACTCTACACACTTCGCCCAGCTATGCTCCATCTCTGTAACCCGTCCAAATAGTACTCGGCGTTTTTCAACATAGTCTCCTTGTAACTCTACACACTTCTCCCAGCCATGTTCCCATCTCTGTAACCCGTCCAAATAGTACTCGGCGTTTTTCAACACAGTCTCCTTGTAACTCTACACACTTCTCCCAGCAATGCTCCCATCTCTGTAACCAGTCCAAGTAGTACTCGACGTTTTTCAACATAGTCTCCTTGTAATGCTACACACTGCTCCCAGCAATGCTCGCAGCAATGCTCCCATCTCTGTAACCAGTCCATGTAGTACTAGACGTTTTTCAACATAGTCTCCTTGTAACTCTGCACACTTCTCCCAGCGATGCTCTCATCTCTATAACCCGTCCAAATAGTATTCGGCTTTTTTCAACATAGTCTCCTTGTAACTCTACACACTTCTCCCAGCGATGCTCCCATCTCTGTAACCCGTCCAAATAGAACTCGGCGTTTTTCAACATAGCCTCCTTGTAACTCTACACACTTCTGCCAGCGATGCTCCCATCTCTGTAACCCGTCCAAATAGTACTCGGTGTTTTTCAACATAGCCTCCTTGTAACTCTGCACACTTCTCCCAGCGATGCTCTCATCTCTATATCCCGTCCAAATAGTATTCGGCGTTTTTCAACATAGTCTCATTGTAACTCTGCACAATTCTCCCAGCGATGCTCCCATCTCTGTAACCGGTCCAAATAGAACTCGGCGTTTTTCAACATAGTCTCCTTGTAACTCTACACACTTCTCCCAGCGATGCTCCCATCTCTGTAACACATCCAAATAGTACACGGCGTTTTTCAACATAGTCTCCTTGTAAATCTACACACTTCTTCCAGCGATGCTCAAATCTCTGTAACCCGTCCAAATAGTACTCAGCGTTTTTCAAAATAGTCTCCTTGTAACTCTAAAAACTTCTCCCAGCGATGCTCCCATCTCTGTAACCCGTCCAAATAGTACTCGGCGTTTTTCAACATAGTCTCCTTGTAACTCTACACACTTCCCCCAGCTATGCTCCCATCTCTGTAGCCAGTCCAAGTAGTACTCGGCGTTTTTCTCTAAAATATAATTGTTCACATCTTTATTTGACGAAAATCTCTGTCCTCCGAGCGCAATTTTCAGATAAGGAATAAAAAATAGGTCGCTTGGAGCTAGATCCGGTGAGTAAGGCGGATGATCGAGCATTTCAAACCGTAATTCGTGCATTTTCTCTATTGCAACTGCTGAGCCGTGAAACGTTACGTTGTCTTGGTGAAAAAGGATTTGCTTTTTTTTTTTTTTTTTTTTTTTTTTTTTTTTTTTTTGTAAATGTGGCAGTTTTCCCACAAGTTCTGCCTTCAGCTTGTCAAGTTTTGATGCACAGTATGCTCCTGTCATGGTTCCTCGTTTTTGAAGATGGTGGATTAAAATAGCTCCATGACTATCCCGAAAATGGTCACTAATACTTTCCAAGCCGAACGTATATATTTCAGCTATTTGCCCCTTTACAGTCCACTGTTGGGACTGTATTTTTGTTTCGAACGTATACTGGTGTATCCAAGATGCGTCTACAGTAATTAATCAGCGCCAAAATTCGGATTTATTGCGCCTCAACTACGCCAACGTAGCGCTAGAAATGTTCATTCGAACACGCTGTTGATCTGAAGTGAGCAAACGCGACACCGAAAGCGCGGGCAGCTTTCTCATGTCTAAATGTTGATTTAATATGAGAGAAACACTTTCTTTTGTCATGTTCATAGCGTCTACTATCTCTCTCACTTTAATGTGGCGGTCGTCTAGCACCATTTGGTGAACTTTGGCGATGTTTTCGTCGGTAGTTGCAGTTTGTGGACGTCCCGAATGTCCATCGCTCCCGAAACTCTTACGGCCACGTTTAAGTTCAGCTTCCCAGAATGTCACTGTGTAACTGATGCTGCAGATTCCCCAGATACAGAATCCAGTTCATCTTTGATTTTCGTAGGCGTATTGCCTTTCAAAAACAATATTTAATGACAGCTCGATATTCAGTTTGGTCATTTTTATAAAAACACTCACATCAACTCCTCAAACGACTGTTACATAACAACCGAGTGTCCAAAATGGCTGAAACTTTGGTGAGTAACTGTCAACAGGTGGACAACGAAATTCACTTTTATTTATGAGTGCTGTCATGTTGAAGTTCAGGTCGGAAACTTTTCAGACCAACCTCGTAAAGTACAAATTTACCTTTTAGTTCGATTCCATTGAACCTTTAATACAACAATCAGAATTAAACTTCCAATATGTGTACAAAACCTTATGGTTTTGAAATGACGGTCTGAGATACATCTATATTTTAAAATAATTCTCCAAATATTTCTATTTAACCCAATATTTTACAATGAAACTTCTAAAAGCAAGGGTTATTTTTAATAAGGTTGCAGTTAAAATAGTAGTTTGAAATAAAGGAAGTGTTAAATATGAGATAGAAGATCGGGAGTACAAGAATAGAGGCGACTTGTCTCATTTCTAAATTCAGGTTAAGTGATTTCTTAAATGATTTGTTTTATTATTGTCATTTGACTTTAGCAGTCGAAGCCTATCTGTTAGGGCATGGAATTTACCAGGTCAACTACAATCTACCAGTTTCATTGTTATTCCCTTGTGTTTCTCTACTGTGGACGTTTGTCCAAAAAGATTGAAAAAATTTGTCCAAACCTATAGAAACTTATTCGATATTCCGTTAAAAGTAAGAACGTTTCAGGTCCTTTACATTCAACTACAAGAACGGAAGTAGCAAAGAGTACAGATGTATTTTTTTATCTTGAAAAGTGCAGAGCGATGCGCCTTGGTATCTGGACCAGTTCAGCTTGTAACGGGAATTTGTTAATTCTGACTTCTTACTTGAATCATTTTGTACAAGGCATCCACGCCAACATCAGCTCCAAAATTATGTTCATACGTTCACTTCCATGATTATTTTGAAGTATCAATCGAATTCTAAATAAGTCATGAGACATATGTGTTTCAAGGCGTGGTTCGGAATAAAGAAGTCAAATTATTTCGATGAATTCTTATTTTGTTATATTTATACGGATTCGAACTACAACTTAAAACGTTTTTGTTCTTGCAGCGGTATACATCACATTTGTCGTTACAACAAAAATCTCTTTCTCTTTATAACAAGATTGTTGATTTATCGTCACTATCCAAGACTGAAGAACATATCTGTCTCTTAAAGATTATTATTAACTTATCGTAATTAAACAAAACTGCAGAACATATCACGCTCCTAAAAATTATTGATTTCTCGTCACTATCGTTACTTCTACTTAATTTTGTGAATGGCCGATCCAATGGCACGTCACCACATTACGTCATATTACGCCATACCATTATTATTTCGGCCAATCACAGAGCTACATATATTTTTATACATTCGTAATGCCTTCATAATTCCTCCTAATATAACCCAAAAATACTGTTACAAGCTCATAACGGTTGCAACTGGAGGGGAGGGCTGGTCAGTTGCATACCAGTTGCGAGCAACTAAACACGTGCAGAGCTACTCGGTAACACTACAGCTTGTTTCAAAATGTGCTTGTCTCCTAGTTCCAAGAGAGCATTTATAAATGCCGCCTTCTAGCAGCACATTAGGAAATAAAGTGCTACATTTAAAAACACGAGAAGTAATAACCAGTATCTATAGATTTATAAAACAGGAACAATGGTCTGGGTCAGCTATAAAAATCTGGGGAGGGGTATCTGAGGCAACAGTTGTGTCTGAAAGCAGTTTAGGAGAGTTATTAAGGAAAGAAAAGCCATTGGTGCTAGTGCAACAGCGTCCTTCTCTATGCGCAGTAAACAAAGATTAAGAACATGCACAAAATATTAATTTGCATGTTTTAATTCAGAAGTTGTTAGGCGAACTGTGAATAATTTTAAAACACAGAAAAACAAAGACCAACTTTGAAGAAAGTGCTTATTAAGCTTAAAAATTCTACTGACTTCCAAGGCAGTGTCTGAACATTAAGAAGAGTTCTTTTGAAGCTAGGATTATTTGAAGAAAAAAAAAACACTAATCGTGACAGACAACTTTTAATCGAACATCGCACCATACGTACAAAAAGGCTTAAGTATTTACGAAACATTCGGAGATATCGAAGTGAAGTTTATATAGTTTATATGGATGAAACTTATATAAATACAGCACATACTGGACCATATGCCTGGCGTGAAATACGTTACAGGGACTCTGCAGAGATATTGAAAGGCCGACAGTTGTTTATCATACCTGCTGGAGGATAACAGGGTTTTGTTCCAAATGTCTATGTACTATTTAAGATCCAACAAAAGCGTGGAGATTACTACCATAGTAAGAATTACAACTTAGTTTATAAGAGCTGCAAAACTGACTTTGAGAATGAAATTTGTTTTTATACGCCTTATGCACCGCCCTCCCCTCTCGTAATCTTACGCGTGTGACGCATTGTGGCGATAGGTGCACTATCCCCACCACAGTTGCTACTCATCCCTACCGTGCAGGATTCCTGTCAACATAAAATAATACATCTGTAATTAATTCAATTTTTGAGTTGCCTATACATGACTTTTCGTTCATAAGTTTCGTATTAACTATGCAGATGCTTCAAAGGTAATTTAGGTAGTGCAGAACTTTTAACTAACCCTATATATTGAAATACAAATGCACCAATCGATATTAATGGGAGGTTCTTAGCTTAAACAGCTGGGAGTGTAAAAAATAAAACGACAACATATTAAGGTACAGATTATGAAACCAGTAAGATGGAGATCTTACTACCGAGGGAAGTCTAGGGTTCTGTCGAACAATATACCTCTAAGTAGGTATTCGATTTTCTGAATATTTATATAACTTTTGGAATAATTTACAATATTCATATTTACTACCAAGTCACCCGTTATTCCTAATACGCATGTTGAACCGATCCCCCTGATATTTGAAGGAACTGCCTTCATCAGGCACCCTCTGGTAAGCAAATCCATCTTGTAATGATTTCAGGGCTCAATGTCAATGGCAGGCAATTGTCACTCGGCCTCGGTTCGAAAGCCGCAGTTTAACAAGCGACAATCCTGTTACGGACATAATCCTTGAGTATGTCAAGTGATTCAGACATGTATTACATTTCATAAATTGCTTACACAGTTCTGGCTTCAGACACACGCTGTCTTAACACAATGTCAGTTTGACGTTCGGCCAAAATGCTGTTTTGGAAACGTTAGTGCTGTTAGTTTCCATTTCTCATTCTGAACACCATTATTTTGTTACTTTGTATTTAGATATCTATTACTGAAAAATATAAACGTTATATATCAAGCTTCATTCCTTTTTTTTTTTTTTTTTTTTTTTTTTTTTTTTTTTTTTTTTTTTTGCTTTATCTACTACATGTATAGGAAGTGTTCGTATTCCACCCAAAGTTTATTAACGATATTTCACACGAAATAAATATTTAGAGGTCTCCTAAATGCCAAAAGGCATTTTATAAATATGTCTGAGCTTGCTTGTACTTGTGAACTTACTTTTCCGAATATACGGCTCTCAAAATTTTGATGAAGATCTACCACAACCAATAATAGGAGATGCATTCAAGTTTTAACACCCCCTATTATTTTCAGGACTGGGACCAGATAGGATCTTCTGTCTCTTTTGTTTCTTATGATACACGTGGACATTTTGTAAAAGCTGCGGCGATGAGAGTTAGGGCAGCTTTGATACATAAAATGGCGACGTTTTCACTGCAAGAACAGAATGTAATCACTTTTTTTCTATATTCGTCATGTGACACCTACTGAAGTTCATCGCCAGTTGAGTGAGGCATGTGGTGATGGTACCACGGATGATCACCCCTTGCCTGCCTCGGTAGCGTGGTGGTAGCATGTCTGCTTCACGCTCAAGAGGTCCCGAGTTTGAATCTCTGTCAGGGTGAGATATCTGGATAAGGTTTTCCCGGATTTTTCCCTTCTCCTGAATGATGACTGTCGGGTAACTCTAAGCTCTATGGACCTCGGACTCATTTGAGCATCATTTCACCCATTCCATTCACCGTCCAATATGACTTAGAATTGGAGGATGTAAATTACAAAAAAGGAAGGGAAAAAAGATAATTATCCTTGTAATCAAGCGCCAGCATTCGTCGCACCACCTGGAAGTCACTTTTCGCATTTTCAGACTTTCATGCAGGATTGTGTACATAGATTCTATGGAAATGCCAATTTTGGCGGCAGTATCTGCAACGCTCAATCGGTGATCCTCCGAAACAGCGTTCTCCACTCGCTGGATCATATCGTCAGAGCCGCTTTTGCGAGGCCGTGAATGTCTTGGTTTGTTGTCACACGATGCTCTACCTTCAATGAACTGTCGTACCCAAGGAACGCACATTAGACAGATCCATGGTACCATCACCACATGCCTCGGACGCACCGTGGCTCAGTGGTTAGACCGCTTGGCTCTTACCAAGGCGGCCCGGGTTCGATCCCAGGCGACCGCAAAGTGAGATTTTTATTGGATAACACGGTGCTGGGACGGGTTTTCTCCGGGACCTCCGGTTTCTCCCACCATTTCATTCCACATGTGCTCCATCTTCATCTCATGTATCATCAGTGTCATCGCCTGCGGTGCCGTATGTAGTTAAAGCGGACGTTAAACACTACACATTTCATTTCACACTACATGCCTCCCTTACTGGTGATGAATTGCAATAGTTGTCAAGACTGCTCTTAGACAGCTCGAAAGTTTATTCTTCAAGGTGTTTAATTGTTGTTGATAATACTCAAAACTTTTTATTTATAAATTGGAGATTGTCTAATAATTGTGCAAGCGATGCTATTAACACAAGATGTTCAACAACTTGCACACCCTGGAAGGCAGATCTACGCGCTTGGCGAGCAATAGTTGGAACCGTGTCCTCTGTCCCTGCGTGTTATCCCCGGGACTGACGTCAGCAGTTATATACTGCGAGACTTGTAAACTTCTCATATCTCTTTAAAGGTTTACGCGCTCCGATGTCTGGGCATCTGTCTCACGGTTGATGACCAGGCGATGCCTTTCTGAGGTTTGAGCTGAAATGTGTGGATTGTTTCCTTTGTTGAAGTTTCTTCCGTGGCATCGTTCGGCATTGGCCAGTCAGGCCTCGCCTCCATATGATCCCCACCAGGGGTTATTGCTTGGGGTTAAGGACTAAGGGTGTGTGTGTGTGTGTGTGTGTTTATATAAGGGCGCTCAACTACGGCGGTCATCAGCGCCCTTTAAAAAACTAGTCATGACAAAAGCCAGATATGAAACTTTCTAAAAACTATACAAGTGTAACAAAAACCTATTAAAAATAAACGTACATAAAAAACAACAATCAAAACCTACTAAAAATTTTGGTCACCAAATCCTAAACTCTAAACTAGACAAGAATTTAAAAACCTTCTCCACGGGTCTCTATGCACGGCATACACGTGGGTGGGCCTGTTGACCGTCTCCCTCAACCACGAAGAGGAGCCCACACGAGGGAGACTGTTGGCTCGGGACCCCGGGTGCGCCAAACCCGTACCTACCGAAGTAGGTCCATGGGGGGCTGATACACTCATTTCGAAGTAGATAGATCCAATACCAGACCAGATAAACTGTTAAAGCCTCTCTCCCCTTCAGGCCCTGCTTGCCTTCTTGTGGGGGCAGACATTACATGCGCTTCTCTGTTCCATTAGAGGAAGTCCTCATTACTGGTTCCTTGGAAATAACAGACGATGAACTTCTTCCTTTGTTTTTCATTAGCAGAGAGCTTGATATAACACGTTGTTGAGGTAGCCGTATAAATAATCACAATGGCAATGAGATTCAAGCAGAGAAAGGACAGACACACACACACACACACACACACACACACACACACACACACACACACACACACACACACACACACACACAGAGAGAGAGACAGAGAGAGAGAGAAAGGTGCACATTAACACAGACTCACAAATCATAATTTTGTTTTGGGGGACTTAAAACATATTTTTCGATATTTCTGTACTAAATTTTTGGAATAATACAGCATTTTACTTACTCTTAAGTGCGTAATAGAGAATGGAAATAAAGATTATAGCACCATTATGCTCTTAAAGTAAGTTAATTTATTGTACACTTGCATTTGTTTCTTTTTGGCATTATGATGCTTATATAGGTAGCCAGTTTGGTGTACACTATGCAGTAGTCGACATTGTAACTACGTTACCCACTGTCAGATGTGGTAAAGCAAATCTAGCAGCCGGGTTAATGCTTACCCAATTGATTTATTGATTGGCAGTATAACCCATGGAGGTGTATGACAGAACCAATTAAAATGAGTCATAAAATTATCATACATAGTACACATAGTAACCAGGTTACATCATGTTATGCCGGTGCGAGTGGATCAACAAAATATTTAGAAACACGCCAATATATCTCACTATTCCACATTTTGGAGCTAAATTTGTAATCTGCATCGAATGAGTAGAAATTTATGTTGCAGTTTCATTAACTTCAGGTGCCAAATAAATTATACTTGCATCCTTCGTGTTCAAAGCCACAGTTGTGTGAAGAGCCTTGAAAGAAATACGTAAACAATCAATTTATTTGCAGTAGTAGTACCAAAAGCAACATTTCTTATTGGGATTGAAATCTATTATGTATTTCAAATGGGAAGGTGTTTGACCTTGAGCGGTACTAGACGAGCAGCCGATCGGAGTCGTGCTGTGTTGTGGTATTGCATTCACCCTAAGTGGTGTGTGACGACGGGCAAACTAATAATAAATACTACTCGCGCTAAGATAAAATTTCAGATTTTGCAAAATCTGGTCCATAAATAAGGAGAGAGTAACGTTAATTGATGGAAATTAATCATTTCTCCACACTAGCCGTATAGGCTAAGATATTTGATGGATAGAGCCAACATGAAAATTTCAATGCCATGGCCGGGATTCGAACCACGGATCTCCTGGTTTCCGTCCAGTCGCTCTTAACCTTTGAGCTACCATGGCCAACGTGCCTTCCTGACGCAGGTAGCTCAAATGTTAAGAGCGACTGGACGGAAACCAGGAGATCCGTGGTTCAAATCCCAGCCATGGCATTGAATTTTTCTTGTTGACTCTATCCATCAAATATCTTAGCCTATACACGGCTAGTGTGGAGAAATGATTAATTTCCATCAATTAACTAAAATAATAAGAGTTAAATGATGAAGCCTGGGACTTAAGTACTTACAATAGTAAGTCGCCACAAACGGTGTATCTCGGATGCGAGAGCCCGTAGTGGTCCACCGGGGAAATATGAGTCAACTGGAGAATTTAATGTCAGGAAGGCACGTTGGCCATGGTAGCTCGAAGGTTAAGAGCGACTGGACGGAAACCAGGAGATCCGTGGTTCAAGTGCCGGCCATGGCATTGAATTTTTCATGTTGACTCTATCCATCAAGAGAGTAACGTGTTTAACATAACCATAAAAACCCCATAGTTTTGGCTCCAATAGCTTTCCTAATATCAATAAATAAAGTAGATACCATTATATCAGCGCATTGCGACGTAAACACTGTAATGGATATCATTTTTTGTTGGCATGTATACGTGAACTCATATTTGAAATTACTCACAACTGAAACGTAAACATTTGACATGACGTGATAAAAGATGAATAAACCAAGGTGTTTGTTAAATTCCACGAGAGGAAATGATACACTTCTTGCTAGTCTGGCAGAAGGTGTCTTGTCACATTATATCTTTGTTTATGAACGGTTTGTAATCTCTATTTACTCTAGAGAGTTCAAAGCAGTATTATTCAGTTACTCTTCAATGAAAAAGTGCATCAGCTGGATCAATTAAATTCGATGAACATTGCCCCCTTTACTACTGCTAGAACAATCCAATAGATTTAATATGGCCTCAAATTATGTTGCAAACAAAAATAATAGTTTTAAACTGACTGACGTTGAACGACTTATTCACGAAGAAATGGACAAGGAACACAACAAGACTGGGAAAACTGCATGAGACTTTAGATAAACTACAAGAAGACGACTTTTGGAAAGAAATAGCACGTAACGAAATTTTGGAACCTATCATCATAAATTTGCAGTACTCAGACGTTGGAGACAATGACGAAATATATGTTAACTTAAGTAACATTCACAGCTATAGGGATGCACCGCTGTTATTTTCTTTGGAAGAGAAAAATAAGTAATTCATAAACTGTAATTAACTTTAAACTAAATATTTAAAACATTTGCATAATATACAAATATACGAATATTTATGTTGCAATTCTGATTTCAACAACTGCATTATTATAAAACTTTGGAATATTCAGTTTGCGTTAGCGCAACTAACACTCACAAGTGTGCGAGAGAGAGAGAGAGAGAGAGAGAGAGAGAGAGAGAGGGAGAGAGAGAGAGAGAGAGAGAGAGAGGGGGGGGTATTAAAAGAGTGGGGATAACGAGCTGGCAACGGTTAAGGATCTAACGCATCTGATTGTTACAGGCGAGAACTCTTACCAATTTTAACACATAATAAATGTAAATTCACCTGTTTATACTGTTGTATCTGTTTTTAATTTGCCCGTCTAAGTAGCGTAGATGGTAAGTGTCTGCCTCACGTTCAAGAGGTCCCGAGTTCGAATCTCGGTCAGGGTGAGTTACCTGGATAAGGATTTTTCCAGGGTTTTCCCTTATCCTGAAGGATGAATGTTGGGTAACTCTAAGCTCCATGGACCCTGGACCCATATGAGCATCATTTCAACCAATTCATTCACCGTCCGATATGACTTAAAGTTGGATGACGTAAATTCCACAAAAAGATAAACATTGAATAAAATCCTGATGGTGGGAGAGATGCACACTCCCGAAAAGTCGACTTTAATCGTCTTTTCACCTGGCTAGATTCCCGAGAAGAACTTGAGCATAACCTATGCTTATTATGACGCCGTATTATATTTAAATTAACATTATTTCATGAGGTAGACTACCTTTGTAAGCTTCCGTGCAGTTTAGTGGCCTTTTTAATCTACTTTAAACTATGAAAAACTTCGTCAATTGATGAAATTATTTTCAAAAACCCCTCCACAGTGCTTTTATAAAGACTAACATTTCCGCTAACAGATTTTGTAAAATCCTTAATGTCAAAACGTTTTGAACCTTTTAAAAGGAATGATTCAAACAGTGGTAGAGAGAACACAGAACGCAAAAACAAATGATGAAAATAAAACGGCTGAGCTTGCATGCACCTGTACATTTTGAAATCCTCCATTAATTATTCAAAGTATCCCAAAGATAATGAGAGCTTCACCGAGCTGACACAAATAGGAATTCTGGTACAAGCAGAGGGTGGGTTCGAGGTTAGCGTTACATCCAATTAAAACTCCCAGGAGCCAATTAAAGTATTGCTTCCACGTTTGCGCTTCACGGGAGGCATCCAAATGGAATGAAAGGCGTCATCCGTGAATATGTCTGTTAAACCAGAGTTCTACGTCAGCTGAGCGTCATTAGTTCGGTGGAAAGGAAACAAACTTTTTAAACGTTTGTGTAGCGCCACATAAAACTGGTTTTGAATTATTTGTCACCCTTTTAACAAAGTGGTGATACATGGGAACCTAAATGTTTACTTCCATTAAATGTTATTATTACACCAAGCTTTTACTTCTAATTATACATTTAAAAATTAGTTCTAGATTATCAACTGTTATGTAAAGTACGAGGGCTGGTCAGTAAAGAATGACCACAACTCCTTTTTTTTGACAACTTACCTTTACTCATCCTCATAATTTTGATGGTCCTTCTCAGAATAGTTCCCCTGAATGCGATGCACTTCTTCCAGCGTTTCTGCCAGTCTTCAAAGACATGCTGGAAACCATTTTTGAGAGATCCTTCAAAATCGCCTCCGCAGCCTTCACCCCTGCTTCTGATGATGGATAATGCCTCCCACGAAGGCGTTTCTTCAAGTTAGGGAACAGAAAAAAGTCACATGGGGATAAATCTGGACTATAGGGAGGTTGAGGTATGCACTTCACGTTGATTTTTGCAAGATATTCAGCAAAATTATCGGCAATTTGCAGCCGCGCATTATCGTGGTGCAGCATCCAGCATGCTGCACGGTAATGTGGTCTTTTGCACCTGATATGGACTTGCAATGTTTTCAGGGCATCCCTGTAGTATTGTCCAGTTACTGATTTGTGTGCAGGTACAACATGCTGATAAAGCATTCCATCAATATCAAAGAATGAGATGACCATAAATTTCCCAGCAGAAGTAACCACTTTTACCCTTTTGGGGGGGGGTTGGTGATGAAGGAGATTTCCACACTGAGATTTGCTGTTTGCTCTCAGGATAAAAATGATGTAGCCAGGTTTCATCAGCAGTGATTACGTTTGAAAGAAACTCCGGATCTTCCTCTAACATCAAATTTAACTGCATCTTACCTCCATTGCAGCAGTAGGCGATACTGAACATGTCTGACTTTGCCTGGTTCTCACAGGCAGGAACCAGGAGTACCAACAGTGAAACTACTACGGCGTGTTTGTTTCAAGCTTACAGAAAATAATAAGGTGGAATTTTGTTGCACAAAATTATGACCTTAAAAGATTGTGATCATTCTTTATTGAATAGCCCTCATATTTTGAACCGATAGCTCATTAATTTTTCTTCGGCAACATAAATAATTTTTATTGCTACATATTGTGTATACGAAGATAAGTATGGTCTCCCTAGAATACAAGAAATAAAACCCATCTGGGACATTTAAATATATTTTTCAACTCATTCCTTCAACAAAGTAATTTTACAGAAGCTTATTCATCCACCTGTTTCAGATTTAATGAAATAAATACCTGCAGAAATGTTTCTATTACATATTTGCTTGTACTATTTCTCCTCATGGTAATACTAAAATGCAAGAATTTAAGGGATATTTAAATCTGATAGATTTCTCGTTATACAAGGGCTATCCAGAAAGTATATTACGTTTTGGAATAAAAAGTAAACAAAGTATAGGAAACAAATTTTATTATATACAGATGAAAGCCACACTCAAATACTACTTTTCGACATAGTCACCATTCAAATTAAGGCATTTATCGTAGCGATGTACGAGCTTGGAAATTCCTTCGTCGAAAAATTCGGCCGCCTGCGCCTTCAACCACTTCGTTACCTCTTCTTGCAGCTGTGAGTCGTCATCAAAACGCTGCATAGCCAGCCACTTCTTCATTGCTGGGAATAGGTGGAAGTCGCTCGGTGCCAGGTCGGGACTGTACGGCGGATGAGGAAACAACTCCCACTTAAAAGATTCAAGAACTTCACGAGTGACATTTGCCGTGTGGGGCCGGGCGTTGTCGTGAATCAACAAGGTCTTAGAGCTCAACATTCCTCTGCGCTTGTTTTGAATGGCTCTTCTGAGTTTTTGGAGAGTTTGGCAATACCTTTGAGAGTTTATTGTAGTGCCTCTTTCCAGGAAGTCCAACAAAATCACACCTTTTCTGTCCCAAAAAACAGTCACCATCATCTTCCTTGCCGACATTCTTTGCATGCATTTCTTGGGTTTTTGGGGAGAACTTGTGTGCCCCCACTGCATTGAGTGCAATTTCGTTTCACAGTTCACGTGTTTCACCCATGTTTCGTCACCAGTAACGATGCGATCGAGTAAAGAGTCACCATCCTTATGGTAAACGTCCAAAAAGTTCAACGCTGCAGTCATTCGCTGATTTTTGTGGTCCTCTGTCAAGATTTTTGGAATCAATCTTGCACAAAACTTGTGGTAACCAAGCTTTTCGCTGATGATTTCGTGCAACATACTTCGCGAAATTTGTGGAAAACTCAAAGAAAGTTGCGTTATTGTGAACCTTAAATTTTCACGGACTTTAGCATCGACTTTTTCGACAAGTTCGGCAGTCACTATGCTGGGTCTCCCACTTCGATCTTCGTCGTGAACATTGGTTCGGCCATTTTTAAATCTGATGACCCACTGACGCACTCCACCTTCAGTGATAATGTTGTCCCCATACACTTCACAAAGCTGCCGATAGTTTTCTATCGGTTTACAGTTTTTTGCAGTCAGAAACCTTATTACTGCACGCACCTCGCCGCTCGCGGGATTTTCAATTAACGCAGACATTTCAAACCGTCACAGTATCTGAACGGAGCACAGCACGAACCTCTCACTAGCACGGATAGATGCCGACTGAGCTGCGCAACGCTCTGACCCCAAGATGGCCGCGCTAGCGCCGCCCCTAGCGGAAACAGAGGAAAACGTAATCTATTTTCTGGATAGCCCTCGTATCATTATGTAGAAATTTCATGCCCTTTGCATGACCAGGTAGGAATAAAGAAGAAACGAGGCAGAGGAGAAGGACCTCATTTTTGTGAAAATTGAAGTTTGAAATATCGAAATCAATGCAAATATCACTAAAATCCGGATGCAAGTTAGTTGGACACAGAGTAGGGATGACGTCAGATGTACAGCATGTCCAACAGATGTTGGCAGATGTTAAAAACAACGTAACGTAGTACCCTGCGAACTAGTGAAATGTTGCCTGGCTACTGTATGCAGAGACAAGTTCAAGGTGCAGTATAACGCGACTGTTTTGTTTCCTCTTTCAGTGAGGCGACTGTTATGGTCAGGCTACACCTACTTGCAGTTGTTAACTTACGTTTGTGAAAACAGTGAAGTCATATGCAATGGAAAGAAGAAGTTGTTTCCGAACTTAACATATGACATACATTTTTAGGTATAAACGAAGTTATTTGTAATTAATGTTAAGTTTTAACGAAGTCTACATGTTTTTAAGATATTTGATGGAAATTTTATGAAGGTGTGATGATAAATATTAGAACCATTTTTTGGAAACTCGAATTCTGAAGGGTCAAAATTGAGAAGAAAACGTGCTTTCTTATCAAACTTTCTTGAAACATACAACACATTCTACAATACTCATCCCTGAAAAAACCCTGTTTGAGGTAAAGCGTTTAAGTAGGCATGCAGCAAAAGAACTTAGGCGGATTCAATTGGATTCAAGTTGATTTACTATGATTGTTATAATCACCACCAGCAGCTTTCATATTTATGTATATTCCTTTCTTATAGTCAGACTTAGTCCAGACCAACTTGCTACTTCCGGTGGATTAAGGGTGGGCCATTGATTTTCTCATTCATAAACCGGGATTAGCGATAGCCCGGGGACCAACCCCGTTGGTCTGGCTGAAATTTTGTTCCGCCTCCAAGGGGTAGATTAAAGGAGCAGTATCTTTGGAAAATGGACGAAAATGAAATGATGAATGTAGCTTATGGTGCGTCGAATTCGTGAAATAAGACGATAGAGGAACAGTTATCTACCAAGAATAGAAATTATTTTTAAGTACGACGATCTAAACTTCAAAAGCAGATACAGGTTTAGTGAAGCGAACGCCACAAAGCTGATAGAAATAACTCATCCTAACCTGTACGTCAGGGACGATAACTGATACCTAAGTATCTCAATTGACACTCTAATCTAAACAGCACTTCGGTATTATACAAGAGGAGGATATTAGGACAACACTGCTGACCTGCATCACTAAGCCGCATTATCAGCAAACTCGTTATAAGCTTCCATCCATGGCTCCTCCTTTCTCACATTTGTATTCGCCGACACGGATTTATTTTTTATAACGTTCATTCTTTCTTGGACTAGAGAAAACTCTGACCATTTGATACCAAGCTTCTTCATATTATCCATATTCCCAGCACACCAAACTTTGTTACCGAATCTCAAACAGCAGTAGCAACCGTAAGAATGATTAAGACATAGATGTTAAACTACCATAGAGAACTATACACTTGTAAGTACACTGTGTTTTGTTTTGCACTCTATGGGACTAATGATGCGTAGCATGCTCCTGTAATGGTTTTTCCTTTCTGAAGATAATCGAGTAAACTAACTCCATGACTATCACAAAAACAGTCCCCATCACTTTCCTAGCCGAAAAAATAGTTTTTGCTTCTTTTAGGAGCTGGTTCCCCCTTTGCAGTCCACTGTTTGGACTGTATTTTTGCTTCGGGTGTATAATGGTGTATCCAAGTTTCACCTACAGCAATTAATAGGCGCCAAAACTCGTATTTATTGCGGCTAAACTGCGCCAAAGTAGCGTTGGAAATGTTCATTCGAACACGTTTTTAGTCTAACGTGAGCAAACGCGGCACCCAACGCGGATACCACATTTTCATGTCTAAAAGTTGGTTTAATATGACACAAACACGTTCTTTTGATATGTTCATAACCTCTGCTATATCTCTCTCTTTATTTCGGTGGTCGTCTGGCACCATTTGGTTATTTTTGGCGATGTTTTCGTCTGTAGTTGCAGCTTTCTGACGTTCCGAACGTTCATCGTCTCCCAAGCTGTTACGGCCACGTTTAAATTCAGCTGCCCAAAATTTCACTGTGACAAATGAAGGTGCAGGGTCCCTATACAAAGAATCCAAGTCATCTTTGATTTGCGTAGGCGTATTGCCTTTCAAAAACAAATGTTTACTGAGTGCTCGACAGTCGATTTTGTCCATTTTCATAAAAACACTCACCATCAACTGAAACGACTGTTCCTAACAACTGAGAGTCCAAAATGACTGATACTTTGGTGAATAAATGTGAAGAGATGTACAACGTAATTCACTAACTTTTATTTACGAGTGTTGCCATCTTCATTTTGAGGTCTGAAACTATTAAGACCACCCTCGTAGGTCTAAGTGTTTGAGGCTTCCTCCATGTTTCATTACTTGTAACACGGATCAATCCTCTTCTTCTTTTTTCTTTTTGAAGGAACAGCTGATAACATTTCTTGAAGACAGATATACCGTTACCTGATACATGTTTGTCTGCTTAAACGCACTCGTTGCTGTGTACACCCTGAGGAGAACTCGTGTTACTTCAATGATGACAGTAGAAGTAACTCCAGAAGGAGAAACTTGTGATGAAAAAGGATACACAAAGAGAACTGGAGAGGGGAGTTGAGTTACCGAGAACTGGGTAAATAATGGGGAGAAGCAAAGGCAATAAACAAACGGAAGAGGTTTAAAAGCCGGAAGTTAGCCCTCTATTACAAACAGGAGGAAACCCTAGAGGGAGCAGAGAGGAGAGAAGGAGAGATTCCGTGTACCTGCGCTCATGATGTCCCTCTTCCTCTAACTGTAATCCAAGTGTCTTCTTTTCTTTCCAACAAGCATATTTGTCGCAGGTAAGACCTTGAATCTCAAAAAATGCTTTTGTTTTCACTTCAGTTAACTAAGCGGTACTTAGGAGTAAATAAATCTCTTGTGAGTTTAATTCCAGATGTAAATTACTACTACACTGAAATTCCATTAGTATGTTCCAGCTAACTAGTGCCATTCTGTAACTTCTAGTTAAGGATATTGCCAACAAATATTGTTAGTTTAACAACTGAGCGTGAACAAGTATGACCGGGTTTCACATTGTCGTGGCGACGGATCGTCTCAACCACATTGTTAAGCACCTAGAACGAGTTATCGCTAATTCATAAGCTTTGGAAGCGTGTTTTATTTTTCCACTGCTCTAGGCGCACCATGTAAAGTAGTGCATTCCCGCTCTCTTCAGGACGTCCGTTCTATACAGACCAAGATGGAACACAAGCGAGCTACAAACACTCCGGAAAAGCAATACGAAGTACGAGGGTGAGTCAAATGAAAACTATAAATTTGTAACAAAAAATCGAATTTTCGCACCGTTATCCTGAAAGTTGGTAAGCGTGCTACAAACAACGTGCATAATGACCTGTAGGTGGCAGGATAGTGTAGATGCACACATACCGTCACTGTATCAGTATTAATTTGGCCGCCCCACTTGCGACTTGCACCAGGGAACAGCAATGTTCTGTTATTCGGTTTTTGCGTACTGCAGGTGTGAAACCTATTGGAATGCATAGACAAATGAAGGTTCAGTACGGTGATGCATGTCTGTCACAGCAGCAAATCTACGAATGGAGCAGAATGTTTGCAAATGGTGTGACTTCAGAGGAACATGCTCCAAGTCCAGGTTGATACCGTCCCTGTTAGGCACGACATCATCATATTAACCCCGAAAGTCTTATTACATGCATAATTAAGGGCGGATAGATACCACAATATGAATTAAAGTTATAATAAATATAGAGGATAATGATTAAGTATACAAGTGCAGATACTAAACAGGCAATCCCAATATATATTATTAAAAGCACGAACCCAACGTGTTAAGGGAGAGGGCAAAATGAACATTTTCCCTCAGACAGGTTCTTTTTGGTGTTCCTAGCCGACAAAGGTGGCATTGTCCAATGATAGACCCTCGGCGCCAGCCTAAGTATTGACCTGCATAGGATACGTGACGAGAGAATAGACCCTGGAATCTAAGGCGCACAGTTCCAAACATGCTTATGCATTAATTAGCTTGACTGTGGGAAAGAGAAATTCATGTGGAATACATACCTCATACACTAGAAATTGCTATTTATTCAAAAGTAGGGATGAAACGCAACCTATAAGGGACAAGCAACCGGTCACACGACCTCTAAAGTGTCCAAAATTCGGCGAAAGGAAGGGGAAATTTGTGCAATGACGACGTTCGATGTTTGCTAGGAAAACACTCTGTGTTCGGCGTGTGAGGGAGGCAACAAGTACAGAAATTTCACCAGAGTCCGCGTTCGTGGATAGACGGAGTAACTCACATTAGATGGTTATCGAACACTCTGTGCTAGCGAATGAGAGAGACTGCATTCGCTACAACGTCATTAAGATTTTACCAGTGAGTGAGTGTGTGGGGTTTTAGGGCCCGTCGACAGCAAGGTCATTTGGGCCAAGATTTTACCAAACTCCGTTCTTTTGTTTAATAATCCTCTAGAAATAGTACGTTGTGCGAAGTGATTCACTACCGACGTTCAGGAACAACGCGTACACCGATACATTAAGTCGTGTCATGCGCGCAGCAACGGGAAAGTCTCAAATCTCGCGCCTAATGTGCGAATAACATCGTCAATAATGGCGAGTGGAGATGACTAATTATAACAATAAACTTGACATTCTCAGGTCGTGGTGTCTTATATGTGATAATACCCACACCCTATCAGGACGCACCCACTCCCTGCAACTCAAAAAGCGAGTATTCATGCAGACCTACCCTGAGAAAACCCCGACCTGTTGGAAACCTCCCATCCGTAGTCCTCATCTATCACATATCCTATCTTATGAGGTGTTGAGTGCCGGGAGGGCTCAACGAGGTGCTTAACGGGCAAGGACCGCCTCAAGGTCAGGCACAACGAGTTGTGGCTCCACAGAACATTGCAGCAGATGAAGCCATAGGGAGGGTAAACTGCCGAGTGACACTCAGTGACATTGCAGCATGCTTACAGATTAGTCATGAGTCAGCACACCACATTGTGCGTGATGTGTATCAGTTTCAAAAAGTGTCTGCAAGGTGGGTGCCACGGCAGCTGACTCCTGAAATGAGAGAACGACGTGTTGATGCTTGTGAAGTACTTCTGTGGCGCTTTGAAGTTGTAGGTGATGGCTTCCTTGCAAGAATCGTTACAGGGGACAAAACCTGGGTTCACTTCCACCAACCGGAAACAAAGAGACCGAGCAAGGAATGGCGCCATCCCTCATCACAAAAACCAAAGAAGTTTCGAATAGAACCATCAGCAGGGATGATTATGCTGATTCTCTTTTGGGACGAAAAATGCGTCACTTTTTGGAGCATTACATGTGTAGAGGGATCCCTGCTACCAGTGTATTATACACAGATCTCCTTAAAATGTCATCTGTGGCCTACAATCAAATCAAAGTGACATGGGATGCTGTAATCAGGTTTCCTTTTGCGACATGACAATTCAAGGCACCACACTGCCCTTACAACAGTTGCAACAATCACAGACCTGCATTTTGAGTGCCTTCCTCATCCACCATACTCACCAGACCTTGCACTAAGTGATTTCCATATGTTTGGACCACTCAAAGACGCAATAGGAGGAAAGAAGTTCCGTTCCGATGAAGAGGTACGCCAAGCGGTACATGAGTGGCTGTGCAGACTACCAAAAGAATTTTTTTCTAAAAGCATTTATGCACTTTGTAAGCGCTGGAGGATTTGCATTGAGTGTGGGGGAGATTATGTTGAAAAGTGATACAGATTTGTACTACTCTAATATTTTAAAAGCTATTTAAGGTTTGAATTTGACTCACCCTAGTATATACTGATTATAGCAGAAGTAATCTCATTAATTTTTTCGACATAATGTTTCTTAACATACGAAAAGATGCTGTTTTTTGGGCTAGTACATTTGAATAAATAATGTCGTATATGAACCAAGAATTCCAAGGTTTTATTTGTTTGGGACATAAATGATTTATGTCGAAGCAGCACAACATAACTTTTCACTGTAATAATCTTCTACTGGAGAGAAGGATAAGCTCTAGTGCATTCTGATCCGCAAATTTTTTAGCACTATTACATACAGAGGCGGACATCAGTATTCCAACGTAAACATATTTATTACTTATATTATTTTAAAGCTACGCAGAGTAAGCATGCGTAAATACAACTGGTACAAAATAAACTTGAGTCTTCCATTAAACATATATACTCATAAATAGCAACTGAAACTAATTTGCACTACAAGGAGAAATAAAACGGTTACTTTACACCTGGACGTAAGTATTCAACAGCTAGTATTTAGTTAACATCCCCTTTCTTTGAATCACTGCTGATAATCGTTTGGGCATTTTCTGTATGTGTTGCTTAGTGACTGCAGGGTCCATATTCCTCCACTCCGTTTGAAGAAGTTCTTTCAGATGGTCCTTGCTTCTGATGTGATGCTTCCTCACTCGCTAATCGAGTTCCTTTTAGATGTTCTCTATAGGATTTAAATCTAGAGTTTGGGGCAGTGTTTTAAAAATGTGAGGAGTGTTTTACAACATCCAAAGCCTTATAATTTCAGCAGTATGCTTCGAATCATTGTGCTGATGGAAGTAATAATCATGCTCTAATCCCAGCTTCTCTGCACTCTTTTTAAGATTGTTTACAAGATTGTATTGAAGTTTGTTCATGATCCCATCTATGAACACCAGTCCCCCAAAGCCAGATGAAGCTATACAGCCCCATACCACCACACTACTGCCACCATGTTTCACTGTAGCTCTCATGTTCTTAGGTTACCATTCTGTATTTGGCAGTCTCCACACTTTAACACGTCCATCATTCTTGTATAAGCAGAATTTACTCTCATCCGACCAGAGATCCTTCTCCCAGAATTCTGTTGGTTTCACAGCATACTGTTTAGCAAATTCTATACATTTTTCATATTCAATTTGTTAGCATATGGTTTGTTCCTAGGAACCCGGGCATTGCACCCAGGGCTATTTAAAACCCGTTCAACTGTTCTGGCGTGAACCACAGTCCAGAATATTGCTCAAGGTATCCACTAATCTCAGATGCATCCTCTAATCTTGGATTTTGCTTCACCATTTTTATTATTTGCCTCCTGTCTCTGGTGGTGAGTTTAGAAGGAGCGCCATTTCTAGGTTTATTTACAACAGTATTTGTCTCCTTGAAGTGCTGAATTATGCAGAACACTGTAGTTTTGCTTCTGTTAATTGTTTTGACAATTTCAGAGAGAGATATGTTTTGTTTGTACATATTTATCACGATATTCCTCTCTGCTACCATTGTCTCCTTACTTTTACGTCCCATATTACCTGTGAGTTCACAAACCAGTGAAAGGTGGAGTCCCCGAAGGCTCTGTACTATCCCCCACCCTATTCAACGTCCTTATGGCAGACTTCCCAACAGAGCCACGAGTCGAAATGGCACAATACGCTGACGACGTGCTTCTGTTCTGCAAAGACAAACACATCCTCAGAGCCTTCAACCCCTTACAAAGACACCTCCGTCTCACAAAACAGTGGTGTAGACGTTGGCGGATGTCCGTTAATCCGGACAAAAACCACGCCATACTTTTTACAAAGTGCCACACCCCCGCTGACTGCCCCAACTTCAGCTACCGAGGTCGAAGGATAGAGTGGACCAACTCTGTCCACTACCTAGGTGTCAACTTAGACAGGGGTCTAAGTTTTCGCCAACACGTCAGGGACCGAGCGGCAAAGGTACAGGGATCAATTGCTTCCCTGTATCCAATGCTGGGGTCAACCACGATGCCAGTTGGCATGAAGTTATACCTCTTCCGAGCGCTGGTAATCCCGGTTATGCTTTACGCCTGCGAGATCTGGGGCATGGCCGCAGACAGCTGACTGGCATCGTCCCAACGTGCACAGAATACAGGACTTAAGTCTATATATTCTGTGGGATGTTATTTTCCTAACAGGTTGCTTCACGAGACCTCGAGTCTTCCATACGTGGAGGATGAAATTAGGCGCCGGGCATCAAAATTGTACGCAAGTTTACCCAACTACAGAAGCGCCCTTGTCAGGTCCTTTGGAGATTATGACCCCACTAGACGTCGCTCTAGACAGCACCGGTTACCCTGCATGGCTTGCGGGCATCCGAGATAACCTAGGAGCTAATCCGAACAGCAGCTAAAGCTGAGCTCCACATTATCCTTCCAAGCTGATTGGCATCAAAATTATTCCCAAAGCAAAATAAAATAAAAACACCAGGGTGCAAGGTGTTGCATTCAGTCCTTCAACCCCCACGTACATACTTGTAACCTCATAAATAACACCATTCTAAAAAACGTACATTTCACCCTACAACATCCCGAAATCTACCTTACCTGCGGTAAAACCCTTAACGGGTGGGCACGCAGCAAAAACCTCCTGGCTATATACAGCCAGTCAGCACCACATGGCATGACATGAGTTCACAATCGGCTGAATAACTATGTGCTCATTGACTCGAGGCATAGCATAAACACAACTGCTATGTGGTAGGGGCGTGTAGGGTACGACCAACCACCTTTCTCTCTGTTCAATTGGGTTACGTTCGAACACGTATGTCCTGGAATAAGAGGGACAGTAGAATAAATACCATACAGATTGTGTAATAAACACATAAAAAGTGATATTTTAAATATTGTTTCCGAGACACAAAAGGTTAATGTTTTTTATGTTTAACAATTCAACTTTGCCAAATAAATATTACATTATTTATAGTACCTGCAATGCTACATATTATATTATTCGAATATTTCTGTTGGCCTCTGTTAGGGGTATTCAGAATGCTATTGTGTGTTTAACAGAATTTCTCAAATACATTGACTTAACAACTTCTGAATCTGAGTGCTTCAATTTTTCTTCAGAAAATCTTCTAATTACTGTTTATTATAACTGCATTTTAAAAAGTTTACCTGCTAACATAAAGGACCTTAAAATATAATCTAATTTACGGTTTAAATAATACTCATTTTCCAAAGCATCTCCTGTAACTGGCAACGTAGACTTTTGTTTCAGTTGTAGTGAATACAGTGACGTAAATCTTTGTTGCAGTAATTAGGATTAACCATACAGTAATAAGAATTAGTGGTCACATTAAATTATGTTAGTTTCTTTAGTTCTGTAAATGGATACTGAGGAAAGGATGGAGCTGCTAGCTAAACAAATTAACTGCAGTACCCAATTTGACTAGGTAGGTTAGTTGTAACATTTCTGAGCAGAAAATGGGAGCTCCCACTTGCAATAAAACTGGCTTGACGTTCCTCATAATATTTACAACCAGAGAGAGCATCCCCCTCCAACTCCTTTGTAACCAGCGCAACCCAACCCTTTACGTGACTACCGAGGATTTACAATTTCGGTGTCTTACGACAGTCTCTTGTCTGGCGGAGCACTGACTTATATTTCCTACATCTTTTAACGTGTTAATGACTTGTGCAGGATTACTTCACCACAAAGTTCAAATGTTTTTATCTACGGAAACAACGTACACACTCTCAAATACTTGCCCTAGGTAAGAAGATAAACTATTATGTGTTTCAAATGGGAAGGCGTTTGTCCTTGAGCGCTAATAGGTAAGTAACCAATCGGAGTACGGCGGTGTTGTCGTACTGCATTCCCTCTATGTAATGTGTGATGAGCGTCAAACTAATCTCTAATAAATACTATTCACACTAAGACAAAAATTCAGATTTTACAAAAACTGATCCATGAGGAAGGAGAGAGTAATGTATTTAACATAACCGCAAAGGTGAGTTACTGTCAGCAAATGAAAAACTAAGTTCACTAGCTTTTATTTACGAGTTTGCCATCTTTATGTTAAGGTTGGAGACTTTTCAGACCCCCCTCGTGTAGACAATGGAATGTACATGTACTAATAGTTATTTGTGGTGCCAGTGAGTCAAGAAGTATTTTATCAACGAGAGGAAGGTTTTTTGATTATCCGTGAGTATATAAGTAAACCTGATTCACTAGTTCTGTACAATATTTTATCCAACACTTGCCGTGATATCTAAAAAGGCTTACTATTTTTAAATTAAACTACGAGGGCTATCCAGAAAGTAGATTACGTTTTCGTCTGTTTCCGCTAGGGGCGGGGCTAGCGCGGCCATCTTGGGGTCAGAGCGTTGCGCAGCTCAGTCGGCATCTAGCCGTTTTAGTGAGAGGTTCGTGCTGTGCTCCGTTCAGATACTGTGACGGTTTGAAATGTCTGCGTTAATTGAAAATCCCGCGAGCTGCGAGGTGCGTGCAGTAATAAGGTTTCTGACTGCAAAAAACTGTAAACCGATAGAAATCTATCGGCAGCTTTGTGAAGTGTATGGGGACAACATTATCACTGAAGGTGGAGTGCGTCAGTGGGTCATCAGATTTACGAATGGCCGAACCAATGTTCACGACGAAGATCGAAGTGGGAGACCCAGCATAGTGACTGCCGAACTTGTCGAAAAAGTCGATGCTAAAGTCCGTGAAAATCGAAGGTTCACAATAACTGAACTTTCTTTGAGTTTTCCACAAATTTCGCGAAGTTTGTTGCACGAAATCATCAGCGAAAAGCTTGGTTACCACAAGTTTTGTGCAAGATGGATTCCAAAAATCTTGACAGAGGACCACAAAAATCAGCGAATGGCTGCAGCGTTGAACTTTTTGGACGTTTACCATAAGGATGGTGACTCTTTACTCGATCGCATCGTTACTGGTGACGAAACATGGGTGAAACACGTGAACTGTGAAACGAAATTGCAATCAATGCAGTGGGGGCACACAAGTTCTCCCCAAAAACCCAAGAAATGCATGCAAACAATGTCGGCAAGGAAGATGATGGCGACTGTTTTTTTTGGGACAGAAAAGGTGTGATTTTGGTGGACTTCCTGGAAAGAGGCACTACAATAAACTCTCAAAGGTATTGCCAAACTCTCCAAAAACTCAGAAGAGCCATTCAAAACAAGCGCAGAGGAATGTTGAGCTCTAAGATCTTGTTGATTCACGACAACGCCCGGCCCCACACGGCAAATGTCACTCGTGAAGTTCTTGAATCTTTTAAGTGGGAGTTGTTTCCTCATCCGCCGTACAGTCCCGACCTGGCACCGAGCGACTTCCACCTATTCCCAGCAATGAAGAAGTGGCTGGCTATGCAGCGTTTTGATGACGACGCACAGCTGCAAGAAGAGGTAACGAAGTGGTTGAAGGCGCAGGCGGCCGAATTTTTCGACGAAGGAATTTCCAAGCTCGTACATCGCTACGATAAATGCCTTAATTTGAATGGTGACTATGTCGAAAACTAGTATTTGAGTGTGGCTTTCATCTGTATATAATAAAATTTGTTTCCTATACTTTGTTTACTTTTTATTCCAAAACGTAATCTACTTTCTGGATAGCCCTCGTATAATGAAGTAGGAAAATTATTTCTAATTGTATTTACTGAAATAGAAGAGCCCTTTAGACCAAGGCCGGCTGGATGCATATTATAAACATCGTTGGCTAATACGTAACAAGAGAGAATCGCTGCTGGTTACATTGACGAATGCTTTGCCTGTAGAATATGAACGAATAAGACAATATTTGTGTAGTACTGAATGAATAGATGTAGCAGTAATCACAAATTTACATTGCATTACTAAATGTTAAAACTACAATGAATATTATACTTGAAATTTAGACTTTTTATGTGTTTCAAATGGGTAGGTGTTTGTCCTTGAGCACTGCTAGACTAGCGCCAACCTAATCAATCTCTAATAAATACTATTCGCGCTCAGACAAAAAAAGAAACAAAAGGAAGGAGACAGTAATGTTTTTAACATAACCGTAAAACCCCATATCTTTAGCTCAAATAGTTTTCCTAATACTAATAAATAAACCAGATACCATTATATTATAACAATGCATTGCGACGTAAGCACTGTAATGAGTATTATTATTGGTTGGCATGTTTGCGTGAACGTATATTTAAAATTACTCAGAACTGAAACGTAAACATTTGACGTGACGTGATAAAAGAAATGTGTATTTTGAATAAGCCAAGGTGTTTGTTAAATTCGATGAGAGGAAACAATACACTTCTTGCTAGTCTGGCTGAATGTGTCTGGTCACTTTATTTATGAATAGTTCGTAGTCTCTATTTATTCTAGAGAGTTCAAAGCAGCACTAGTCTTCCATGAAAAAGTGTATCAGCTGGATCAATAAGACGTGATCCACTTCCCCCCCTTACTACTGCTATAACAATCTAATAGAGTCAATGTAGGCTCAAATTATGTTGCAAACAGGAATAATACTTTTAAACTGACTGACGTTGAACGACTTATTCACCAATAAATTAACAAGGAACACAACAAGACTGGGAAACTACATGAGACATCAGATAAAGTACAAGAAGATGACTTTGGAAAGAAATAGCACGTAACGGGATTTTGGAACCTATCATCATAAATTTGCAGTACTCAGACGTTGAAGACAATGACAATGACGAATTATTTCTTAACGTAAGTAACATTCATATCTATACGGATGCACCGCTGGTACTTTGTTGGATTGGAAAAATAACGTATCCATGTTGCAATTGTCATTTAAATAACTGCATTATTATAAAACTTTGGACAATTCAGTTACGTCTAGCGCCACGAACACTCGCAAGTGTGAGAGAGAGAGAGGGAAATATTAAAAGAGTGTGGACAACGAGGTGTCAACGGTGAGGGCTCTAGGGCATCTGATTATTGACCGATGAGGGAAAATAAGTAATAATTCCAATAAACAATAATTTGGAAGGGAAAATGGAGCAACCGTGTCACAAATATTTGTAAAACATAGAAGTCACATGTTTTGAGCACATAAAATCAGCCATAACAAACAGTGGTACCAATTCACAGAGAAAGCCTTCCCCTAGAAGAGGAACTAAGGTTTGCCAAACTACTACAAACTACGCAGTGTATTATGTTTTTTTTTTTTTTTTTTTTTTTTTTTTTTTTTTTTTTTTTTTTTCCCACCGGACTGTTGTGAAATTTGCATTAAAATTTTCAGATGTGATAAAATATGTAAAGACGTGTTTATAAGTATTATTCCTGAAGTAAAAGAACACGAGGTGCATACAAGTTATAACACCTACTTATTTTTTCAAGACATTGACCAGATAGGAACTTCTCACTCTTTTAAAATACACATGGATTCTTTGGGAATGCGTGACAGAGGTGGCAGTACGCACAGTGACAGCGACGAGAGTTAGGATTGTATTTGATACTTAAAATGGCGACGTTTTCATTGCAGGAACAGCGTGTAATCATTCGTTTTCTCCATTTTTGTGGTGTGACTCCTATTGAACTTCATCGCCAGTTGAGTGAGACATGTGGTGATGGTACCATGCATATGTCTAATGTGTGTTCCTGGGTGTGACATTTCAATGAAAGCAGAACATTGCGTGACAACAAACCAAGACAGTTGAGTAAGGCATGTGGTGATGGTACTACGGATGTGTCTAATGTACGTTCCTGGGTCCGACATTTCAATGAAAGCAGAACATTGCGTGACAACAAACCAAGACAGTTGAGTGAGGCATGTGGTGATGGTACCATGAATGTGTCTAATCTGCGTTTCTGGGTGCGACATTTCAATGAAAGCAGAACATCACGTGACAACAAACCAAGACAGTTGCGTGAGGCATGTGGTGATGGTACCATGGATGTGTCTAATGTGCGTTCTTGGGTGCGAGAGTTTAATGAAGGCAGAGCATCACGTGACAACAAACCAAGACAGTTGCGTGAGGCATGTGGTAATGGTACAATGGATGTGTCTAATGTGTGTTCCTGGGTGCGAGAGTTTAATGAAGGCAGAGCATTACGTGACAACAAACCAAGACAGTTGAGTGAGGCCTATGGTGATGGTACCATGAATGTGTTTAATGTGTGTTCCTGGGTGTGACTGTTCAATGAAGGCAGAACATCGAAAGACTACAAACCAAGACAGTTAAGTGAGGCATGTGGTGATGGGACAATGGATGTGTCTAATGTGTGTTCCTGGATGTGACAGTTCAATGAAGGCAGAACATCGTGTGACTACAAACCAAGACAGTTTAGTGAGGCATGTGGTGATGGTACCATGAATGTGTCTAATGTGCGTTCCTGGGTCCGACATTTCAATGAAGGCAGAACATCACGTGACAACAAACTAAGACAGTTGATGGAGGCATATGGTGATGGGACAATGGATGTGTCTAATGTTCGTTCCTGGGTCCGACATTTC
The DNA here is from genome assembly GCA_030765055.1 of Mantis religiosa. NCBI lineage: Eukaryota > Metazoa > Arthropoda > Insecta > Mantodea > Mantidae > Mantis > Mantis religiosa. Next base: position 31,752,967 of record CM060957.1, read on the forward strand.
AATGAAGGCAGAACATTGCGTGACAACAAACCAAGAGGGTTGAGTGAGACATATGGTGGTTGTACCATGGATATGTCTAATGTGTGTTCCTGGGTGTGACTGTTCAATGAAGGCAGAACATCGAATGACAACAAACCAAGACAGTTCAGTGAGGCATGTGGTGATGGTTTCATGAATATGTCTAATGTGCGTTCCTGGATGTGACTGCTCAATGAAGGCAGAACATAGAATGAAAACAAACCAAGACAGTTGATTGAGGCATATGGTGATGGTACCATGGATGTGTCTAATGTTCTTTCCTGGGTCCGACATTTCCATGAAGGCAGAACATCGCGTGACAAGAAACCAAGACAGTTGCAGACAGCGCATCAAAAATTGGCATCTCGTGGGATCTGTGCACACGATCCTGCATGAAGATCTGCAAATACTCAATCGGCGATCCTCCAAAACAACGTTCTCCACTTGCTGGATCATGTCGTCAGACCTGCTGGTGCGAGGCCGTGACTGTGACACATTGTTTTCACAAACTCTGAACCTGGAGATGCTTTACACCTCTGGTTTTTCTTCCCTATTAGCAGTGGAATGTAAAAATAGACTACTATTTCAGTAAATACATATAATACCTGAGCCTCAAGAGGCTACTAGGAAGGAAGGAGGTGTTAGTTATACTGATGGAGCTTTCTAATAAAAAGAAATTATATTTTTATGTAAACTGCATGCAAAACTTTAAAGCCATTTTTTCAAGTTCAGTTTCTTTCTTAACTTTCCATATTCAAAATCTATCTTTTCCCACAATATTACAGCTAGAACATTGAAAATGGAACACAATACACTTCAGAAACTGTGTAACAAAGTGGTTTATGGGAATGTTGATATTGGTTATAGTTTAATTTTTAAAAAATAATTACTATGACCAAGCACTGATTTTTGGGGATTTTTTTTCGCCTTGAAACATAAAACAATTTTTAAAACAATAACTATGCAGAATTTCAGAAATCCAATCCGTTAATCAAGTATTAAGAAATTTCATTGTACCAAAATGAGAATTATTGTGCAATATCTGTGAAAGAAGATAAATTTTGATTTTTGGTAATAAATTTGAATAAGATAATTCATATATCAAGAATGCAGTTACATATTGGAATGAAAACTGGTACATACACTTCTTTTGTTACTAGTAATATTTGTAAAAACAATTGAAGCTCTGACTTTACTAGTTCAGACAACTACTGACTTATTGACTGTGAATAAAAACTAAAATGAATTTTATCTTGTTTATTAATTCCTTCATTTTTATGTTTCCATATATACGTTTTAGCAATACACATATTATACACGAAATATTGAAAGGAAAATATCTAACAGAAACCACACCAAGAGCTTCTAATTCTCTTTGCGCTAATGAAACGTGTAACATTATTTGTGCCTTGAGGACAAATGCTAGAGAAACACACACTATATTCCGCTTCTCTTAGTCGTTAACATTCATCCCCGCCGAGCTGCAAATGAAGTCATCAACGCCGCTCTCTGAAATTCCTCTGCCATCTCGAGTCTACAGAAGGAGACTTCATTATGGAATTAGTTCTGAGAGAAGTATATTGAAATGCAATTGTAGAGAGGAATGTACACACCTCCTTAAGTGCACTTGAAATGTCCATGATAGATCTCTTTCTCACTCTCTCCCTCTCCATTCACTCTGTAACACTTTTCCTTTTTCGGTCATTCCAGTTACGAATGGTTTGTTGGGTTCTGGAAATTCCCATCGAGACAAATGTTCAGTTGTGTTATAAAATGAACCTTGGCGCAGAAGTTCATCTGGTAATTTCTCCAAATTGACCAGCTTATTAGAGAAATGACTGTGAGGACAAGCTCTTGGAAACCAGGACTATGACCATGTAATCAAATAATACACACAGAGAGAATTTATATAAAACTGTGTAATAAAATGCAACACAGCTGCTGTAAACCGAGGTATTGGGCTTTTAAGGAGAATAATGAGGCAGAAGTGCTCTCCTGACGTGAATATCAGAAAAGATATCGACATACATTGCGATCCAAATAAACCTGAACCATTTCAATAGGTCATAACTTTTGAACCAATAATAGGACACTCATGCAACTTTGGGAAAATATAATACAGTATAAAAAGATTACAGTACCCTATTTAAATCTGAGAGAAACTCTTGGAAATGTCCTCCACCAGCATCATCTCACCATATTGTGACCTTGTGGGCTCGTGAAATTAAAAGTCCAATTGCACAAACTCAAAATGTTCTTTATTTCCACCGAATTACAGTTGGAACACTTGCCGATTACATAGAATTACGTAGCGCACACAATTACATTCCACCAGTTCGTCTGTCACAGGTCCACTCTACACTCACCATTTCGTACAACTCTCTGTAGAGCTAAGAACTCCTCTGATACACTTACGCAGTCTTCCAGTCCGTTCGCAAGCACTGTGCTCTTCATGGCTGCTCGCACTAAACTGACTCATCCACTGCATCCCTTATGTAAGCAGATGGCGGTGTCTGGAAGTTTCGCGGCTCAGTGAATCATCCTGGTTGTTCCAGAAGTCAGGGTTAGGGGAAAGAGACGGTATGTTATACTTCCCTAATCATCCCCTCGGTTAGCGCCACAACATAAATGGGTGGGCGTGGCCTTAATGCCTCCTATCTCCCACTCAGCTGTCAGTTGGTTGTGCCTTCCGATAATTGGATGACAATATTATCTGAAACTTTACGGAGAGTATACTCGCCAATGTCACTTATTTCGGTTCGAATGGATTCCTTGAGAACATCAATTGTCCGTGGCCTGTTCTTGTATACTCTATTGTTCAAATAACCCCACAAGAAAATATCAGGTGAGGTTAGGTCAGGGTATCTGGGGCTCACAGACCTTTTGAAATCATTCGATTATCAAAGAAACTGGTTACAACTTCCATGGTGTCATTAGATGTATAGCGCGTTGGCCCATCTTGCTAGAAATAACCTTCTCTCAATTCGATATAATCCAGCTGCTCCACAAACTTCACTGTATAAACTTCAGTGTCTACAGTCGTATCAAAGATAATGGGACCGACGATCCTGGAAGCTGACACCGCACACCGTACTCCAACCTTTTCATCAAGCAGTGGGGTTTCGTGGATCACTTAGGGGTTTACAGCAGCCCTATATATGGTGTTTAGTTTGTTTATGTAACCTGACAGATGAAACCATGCCTCATCTGTAAACCACGTGTTGGAGAGAATGTCTGAACGTCGAATAAGAGTACCCTGAAGCCATCGACAGTAACTGATTCGTTTATCATAATCTGCTTCTTTAAGTTTTTGCAACATATGCACTCTGTAAGGTCGCAGCTCTTTGATATGTTCCACATGAATGCCCTGTTTCCTGGCTCAATCGGCGCAATAATTGTTTCGAGAATTCAATAGCCTTCTGCGAACATTTATTACAGTATCTGCATTCAATGACGGTCTATGTTTTCTACTCTCGCTAATGAGTGTACCAGTTGTTTCCAGTTTTTTTACGAGCGTTAAAATTATTGCTTTTCTCTACGTCCTTCAGCCGTGCGGTACCCATTTCGCTGCTACTTTTCGATAGCCAAGATCATTGCAAATTATGTCGCCTACAGTTCCAACAGACAAATGCATTATATCAGCAAACTTCCAAATTGCTATGCGGCGTTCTTCTCGCACAAATGCGTCAATTGTTTTACTGTTGACTTCCGTTTTTGTAGTTACGTGTCTTCCAGGGCGCGGAGAATCTTGAAGGTCTTCATGACTCCTTTTGAAGCATTTATACCACTCAAAGACTTGTGTTTATCCTACATCTTGGTCCTTGAATGCTTCCTGCACAGTTTTAAAGGTTTCTGTTGGAGTTTTATCTAACAGAACAAAAACTTTGCTGCAATTTCAGTTCCATGGTGGGTGCAGTAAACACGACCTCACATATCGAGCTCTAACTCCCAACTGATTGACTCTGCACTACTGGCACTCACAGCACTGCTAGAAGAATGATTCACATTCCCACCACTAGCAGCCATGGCACTCCAGGGTCGTTTATTTAAATACAATTAAATTAGTTCGGTTACTTATTGTAGGGCCCCCGTATGTCTCAGAGAATATCCGCTAAGTTGTTAGAGGAATATATGACCCGAGACAAAAGACTTCAAGAAAGAAACGTAGGAATATTTCAATCTAAGACAAAAGAACATTACTTAAGAGATCGTCGGAGGGAAGTTGCACCAAGGGCAACTGAAGATACAGATATCCAGGGGATGTAATTAACCCACCCAGCATTCGCCTGGCGACCAGAGAAAACCCCCGAAAAATTATGGGTTAGGTCAGTCGGTCACGGGAATTTAACACAGGACTCCCGATGCGGGCGACAAACGAAACCGCCTGAATCATCCCGTTCGGTTGGTAGTGTGATTATATCTGTAATTTTATGTTCTTCAGTTCACTGTTTATGTTCTTGACGTTAACAGATGCCATTTGAATATTACCGTTTAAACATTAGATGGCGACTTGAAGCCATGCCCCTATCGCTTTGTTTACTGTCTGCATTATCCCGCCAAATTAAGGGAAATAACAAAACAATAACGTAATATAACCGTATTTTAGCAGAGAGACAGCGGGTTTCGTGTAAAATTATGTATTTTGTGGAATTAGCAAATTTATCATCCTAAAATTGTTTTAAAATAAAACTAAAATTCTACGGAAAGGATATACACGTTTTTCACCACCTTTGCCATTTCGTCAAGTAAAACTTAATCTCTTACGTCAGTGTGGGTTGGGCTTGAACCCGTAACCTTAGAATCAGTTGGCCGACACCTAACCCCCGTAGCCATACCACACCGCTAGTTGAATGGTACACACAGTATATACGCTGCAATGCTTTCATTAATTTTCCAGTAGTGAACTTGGCAAATTCGCAAACAAGCTACATAGACTCTGCATTTTGCAACTGCTGACCAAATCAACAGCCATTAAATTAATTCAACGAGGTGCATCAACTCAATTTGTTACTGTTGAGTAGAAGGCTAGTTCAGCTGTTTTCTATAGCACCGCGCTGACTTGTACCTGTTTACAGTTGGAGACTGCTATAGGTTACCCCTGAAATTTCTCTAACTGTGAACAAAGTTGATTGTCGCTCTCGTTGTATGAAATGTGAAGTCCCCCAAGGTTTTGAGTCAAACTACTTTTGTCTTAAAATAAATTCACAGTAGACTACAACATCGCTGAAGTATGTTTAAAAAGCTTCAAATATATTCTATACCTTTTACCATCCAAAACTTTGATGTGTCAAATAAGTACCTGTTTTGAGGCACCTCAAATGCAAAGAGAACATTTTTACAAAGTAGTTCACGTGAGTGTTTTTTGTAATTTTAAGTCCTCCAAATTGGTGAAATGATGCTCAAATGTCACCAGGGTTCATGGAGCTTAGAGCTACCCGACATTCGTCTTTAAGGTAAGAGAAAATCTCGGAAAACCATTATCCAGGTGACACCCTGAGTTATATTTAAACTCGCGACCTCTTGAATGTCAAGCAAGCACGCAACCTTCTACGCTACCAAGATGGGCCCCGCGTGAGTATGTGTATATTTGTGCACACAGCAAAAATAGAAAAGTCTGAAATTGGTAATTAATAAGTACGTTCCATAGATATGATACTAAAGTATGAGGGCAGTTCAATAAAGAATGATCAGAATTTTTTACGGTCATAATTTTCGCACTAAAATTCAGTCTTATCATATTCTGTTAGCCTAATGTGAAACAAACACGCCGTAGTAGTTTCATTGTTGGTACTACTGGTTCCCGCCTGTGAGAACCAGGCAAGTTCAGAGATGTTCAGTATCGCTACCGCTACAATGGAGGAAACTGCAGTTAAAGTTGATGTTAGAGGAAGGTCCAGAGGTTTTTTTTCTCAAAAGTAATCACTGCTAATGAAACTTCGCTACATCATTTTGATTCTGAGAGCAAACAGCAAAGCTCAGTATGGACATCTCCTTCATCACCAATCCCCCCCCCCAAAAGCAAAAGTGGTTACTTCTGCTGGGAAAGTTATGGTCATCTCATTCTTTCATATTCATGGAATGGTTTATAAGCATGTTGTACCTGCACACACATTAGTAGCTGGACAATACCACAGGAATGTCCTGAAAACTTTGAAAGTCCATTTCAGGTGCAAAGGACCGCATTTCCGTGAAGCAGGCGGAATGCTGCGACACGATAATGTGCGGCCGCATATTGCCAATGTTGTTGCTGAATATCTTGCAAAAATCAACGTGAAGTGAATCACTCACCCTCCCTATAGTCCGGATTTATCCCCATGTGACTCTTTTCTATTCCCTAACTTGAAGAAACTCCTTCATGGGAGGCATTATCCATCATCAGAAGCAGTGATGAAGGATGTGGAGGCGATTTTGAAGGATCTCTCAAAAATGGTTCCAGCATGTCTTTGAAGACTGGCAGAATCGCTGGGACAAGTGTATTACATTCAGGGTAGACTATTTTGAGAAGGACCATACAAAATTATGAGGATGAGTAAAGGTGCGTCGTCAAAAAGGAAAAAAAGTTGTGAAATGAGAGTACGACGTTTTGATGCTTGTGAAGAGCTTCTGCGGCTCTTTGAACGGGTAGACGATGGCTTCCCTGCAATAATCGTTTCAGAGGACGAAACCTGGGTTCAATTCCACCAAATGGAAACAAAGAGAGCGAGCAAGTATTGGCACCATACCTCATCACCAAAACCAAAGGGGTTTCGAACATAAGCATCAGCAGGGAAGGATATTCTGAGTCTCTTCTGGGACGAAAAAGGCGTCATTTACGAGCACTATATGCCTAGAGGGACCATTGTCACCCGTGCATTATACACAGATCTCATAAAAACCATCTGGAGCTTGCAATCAAATCAAAGCGACGTGGATGGCTGTCAGCAGGTGTCCTTTTGCAACATGACAATGCAAGGATGCCTGTACAACAGTTGCAACTATCACAGACCTGCATTTTGAGTGTCTTTCTCGTCCACCATATTCACCGGACCTTGCCCCAAGTGATTTCCATATGTTTGGACCACTCAAAGACGCAATGGGTGGAAAGAAGTTCCGTTTCGATGAAGAGGTACGCCACATGATGCATGAGTGGTAGGTAGCAAGGAATACCAAAATAAATATTTTCTAAAGTCATTTATTTTGTAAGCGATGGAGGACTTGCATTGGGCGTGGGGGAGTGTGTGTAGTGTTTAACGCCCGCTTTTACTACATACGGCACCGCAGGCGATGACACTGATGATACATGAGATGACGGGGGAAACCGGAGATCCCGGAGAAAACCCACCCCAGCGCCGTATTGTCCACCACAAATCTCACTTTGCGGTCGCCTGGGATCGAACCCGGGCCGCCTTGGTGAGAGCCAAGCCGTCTAACCAGTGAGCTACGGCGCGGCCGTAGGTCGTGGGGGAGATTATGTTGCAAAGTGATATAGCTTTGCACAATATGCACAGTTATGCAAAATAAATAATAATTAAAAGATATTTAATGTTTTTTTTTTTTTTTTTGAGTTACCCTCGTATATAAAGCAGGCGCCATAGCCCGTTATAGAGAAAGTCAAATTGGAAGTTGAGAATCGTCTTCATACAGGGTGTTTCGAAAGTGAACTCTTTAGTTTGTGGGTGTGACACACGACCTTGAAGGCTCTATTTGTGTATGTTACGTAATTCTACTACTCTAAGGGTTGACCAAAGTGTATTTCTACGGAAATAAAGAACTTTTGTGTTTCTGCAACTTTGACTTTTAATTTCACGAACCCACAAAGTCACTTTCTACGCGGGCAGCCAGTCAGGTGAAAAGATGATTAGATATCAACGTTTCGGGAGTGTGCATCTCTCCCATCATCAGAGTATTTATAAAATCTTATAACCACAAATGAGATACTGGATATAGCATAATTATAAACATAGACAAAACACTATCAAAATTCGCATTACTTGGCAAAAGACTGTTCTCAGTAAATTATATGCCAGGCCAGGAGATGGCGTGAATATAGAAAATTTTGTCAAAGAAACGTAACTACTTAACTAGATTATCAAGCTGTATAGATCTTTGCTTCTTAATTCGATGGATTTCCATTTTAAGGCTGGTTTCAAAGAGTAGCGCAGCTGAAATCCAGCATCACGATAAATCGCGCTCCTTTCAGAGGAAATCGCCAAAGTTCCCTTAATTCTCCGCTCCCAATAACCGTTGCATTTTGCAAAGATGGTCGTCTCCCGAAAATTAGATCTATGGTCGTTATCAAAACAATGCTCTGCCAGTCCAGACTTCTCAGGTTGCATTAAACGAATGCTCCGTTCATGTTCGATTATTCTAGTAGCGATGGTCCTTGCAGTTTGTCCTATATACGGTGTCCCACATTCACAGGGAATGCGCTACAGTCCCGGAATTTGGAAGTCCAGTTTGTCTTTCACTGGTCTCAACGGATGCTTAATCTTCGTAGATGGCTTGTGGATGATCCTGATGTTGTATTTGGCGAGAAATCTGCTTATTCCGCCGGAAAGATTGCCATGGTTGTTGTAGCAGGCTTATCTGACGCTTTCTGAATTACAGGTGTCTTTTCCTAGCTTTGGTGATCGAGGCTTCAACGTCAGAATCATCTTTTCACCTGGCTGGCTGCCCTAGAAGAAAGTAGGCGTGTTCCTCGCCAGGAAAGCTTCAGGTCTTTTTTCACACTACGCTAAAAGCTTTGGTGTCATAATTAATATTATCATGATCATCACCATTATATTTCATGGCTTACGATTCTTGCCTGCTCTGTTCTCACATCTGTTCTATCCAAAGCTTTCTTAGTATTTCTACCGAGCTTCTACCTCTAGGTTTTTACAACAATGCCATCTTTGGTATTCTATCCTTGGCATAGCTTTTCTAATATTGTTCCTCAGTCTTCGTTTGATTGTTCCACAGATATTTAAGATTTCTGCATTTTCTTGTTTATATCTTGGTCTACTTCATATGTTGTATCACATTTCTTATTGAGCATCTTCTACGGAACGCCATAGTTGTTTTGTTTTCGAATTATAATGATAGATTTGTTACATATGTTATGCATTTGATAACTGCATATGACATTATTATGCAGCTAGAATTCGAAATAGCAAGTTACTAATGTTAATTATAAGTCTCTTTTAAGGTCTTCATTTTTTCCCTTTTCATGCCAATTCACCCTAAACATACGAGGGTGGGTCAAAAAGTAATGCCTTCTAATTTTTCCCTTAAAAAGTAAGTTATGTGAAAACTTTGAATTAGGCCCAATTCCTCAAACCTTCTTCTCCAATCCCCTGCAGTACTAACTTCCTAATTCAACAGGTGGCAACACTGCATCATCTTACAAAAAAAAATGTGTAGTGTTTAACGCCCGCTTTTACTGCATACGGCACCGCAGGCGATGACACTGATGATACATGAGATGAAGATGGAGCGCCGGTGGAATGAGATGGCGGGGGAAACCGGAGATCGCGAGAAAACCTGCCCCAGCGCCGTGTTGTCCACCACAAATCTCACTTTGCGGTCGCCTGGGATCGAACCCGGGCCGCCTTGGTGAGAGCCAAGCGGTCTAACCACTGAGCCACGGCGCGACCATCCTCTTACAGAATGGCTGACATCGACATTCGTATTAGACAGCGTTCTGTGATTGAATTTTTGACTGCGGAAGGTGAAATGCCAACTCGCATTCACGAAAGGCTAAAAAATGTGTATGGTGATGCAACGGTGGATGTCAGCACTGTTAGACGATGTGTTCGTCGCTGTAACGAAGCTGAAAGGCAAACACCATTGGCAGATGAAAAGCGAAGCGGTAGGCCGGCGACTGCAGTGACTCCATGCAAACATTCAGCAAGTCGATGATATCATTGGTGGTGATCGCCGGGTAACAACCCGTGAATTGTATCGCATTACCTCCCTCAGTAAAGGCAGTGTGATGACGATTATTCAACAACTGGGTTACTCAAAAGTTTGTTCACGTTGGGTACCAAGAATGTTAACCGCCCAAAACAAAGAAACAAGGAAAACAATAGCCTCCGAACACTTGCAGCGCTTCAGTTTGGAGGGAGAGGAGTTTATGGAAATAATTGCTACTGTAGACGAAACGTGGGTTCATTTTTTTAGCCTGAATCAAAGAGACAGTAAATGGAATGCCATAACACAACGTCACCGAAGAAAAAAATTCAAAACTCAGCGGTTGGCAGGGAAAGTTATGGCGACGTGTTTTGGGATGCAGAGGGTGTGCTTAAGAATGATATTTTGGAGCAGGGATGCACAATGAATTCTGTCCAATACGTCAGAACTCTCAAAGAGCTGAAAGTGGGTATTCGCTGAATTCGCCCAACAAAAACTATGGCGGATGTTCTTCTTTTGCACGACAATGCAAGACCACACACCAGCCGTTACATCACTGCAGAAATTGAGAAATTGGGATGGCAAGTCTTAGCTCACCCCCCATTAGAGCACTGACCTGGCACCATCAGACTTCAATCTGTTCGGGCCACTAAAGAATTCTCATCGTGGGATTCATTTTGAAGATGAGGAGGCTGTGAAAACGTCCGTGCGTCAATGGATTAGGAAGCAAGATCGTGTGATCTATCACACTGGAATACATGCCCTAGTTAAAAGGTGGACCAAAACTGTGAAAAAGGACGGAGATTATATTGAATAGTGACAAACTGATCGTCAATGTTGTAGTTTTCAGGCTATGTAAATTGGATTCAATTTTCTTCGCAGTTAAAAGAGAAAAAGTTAGGAGTCATTACTTTTTGACTCACCCTCGTACTCCTGTGTACTTTGCTTTGTTAGTTTGTTGTGTATTTTTTATTTTTCAAAGTTTATTAAAGGAGTTTTTTGATAAATTTAATTGCATTGTTTTTATAATTAGCTTTTTCAATTTGTTTGACTGTTTAATACGTTTATACAAGTTCAGTATTTTCTGCACTGAACAATAATGCGGATTATAATTCCATTAATTGGAGGAATTTTTTCACAACCACATTTCTTGTAATAATGAGAAAATAGCCGGTTAAAATATTTAGCATATATAGGATACAGAGGAGCAGAGATGATCACATAGCTGCTACATCTAAGATATTTTGGAACCTAGCATAATTTCCAGTAGAGATACCTGCGTAGAAATGGAGTGGCATGAATGATCCCATATTCTGCTGCCAATACTTCATGCTTACGTAACTGGTGAGGGTATCCAATATATTAGGGAGAAAGACGTATTGATGGCCTAGCAAGGGCGGTACCTTTTGGTATCGAACATCATTAGTTGCACATCCTCTCTCTGCTGTTTTAGACAGGAAGCACCCAGTAATGACATTCACGTTGTCCGTTTGTCTGTCCAACGTTAATGTGTGGGTACGTCAATACTGTCCTTCAGTGTGAGGCTCCATGTCCATTACTGAATTACCATACTTATGTGAACTTGGAACTAAATCCCATATGTGTAATTTAACAAAAATCTCTATAATATAAAAAGTATTCCTGAACGTTTTTTATTGCAGTGAGAGTATAACGCTTAAGACTCGTTGGTATATCAAAGTTACTTCCAAACATACTTTAATTATATTTTTCCTCTTTTGAAACACAGCATCCAACTATTTATGTAAATCATTACAAATTTATCAGGTGGTCTGCGTTGGGAAGTCGAAACAGTAAACAAGATAAGATGCGCGCCAGGCTGGTATAAATACAATAAGGGTTACCCCGAGACGAATAGTATCTTAAGGATGTATTAGTGTCTCGAAAGTGTAACCTTGTGTAAACTTCCAACGAATACATCAGCGAGCACTCCGGTAAGTTAAAAAAGACTTGCGATGTAGTTTATGAGTTTCATGAAACGAGTATTTTTCTGGTGCAAGAAAGGCGCTGTTCCCTGAGAGAGTAGATGGCATGTACGTAGCGAGTAGTGTTGAGACAAAGAATTAGAGACGTCGCCCGTTGTCCTTAGAGAAGGAACTCTCCGGAGCCGGGCGTATTTCGTTACGCCGCTACTCGCCGAAAGAAATGAACACAAAAAAGTATGAAAAAATGGAGAAATAGCAAATAGTAGACGTGGTTCATATTTGAAGTGAGAGTAAACAGCGGAAGTATTTCATTTTACTGAACTAACTGTAAGCGATGTCTCACTAAACGTTCGACCAATTTTTAGTGATGGTTTAAAAATTGGGCAATAGTGTAGATTTTAGGGATAAAACTTAATTGTTATTGGGGTTAGGAAGAGAAAATAAATGTCAACTTTGAGAATTAATTTCATTAATGGTTGTTCCAAAGTTTACACAGCATGACTGTAAATGCTTAACAACGTCACAGCCAAGAAATCTAGTAAAACTTCAATTAACCGTCCTTATCCTGTTATTTGCAAAAAAGTACACAGATTTCAGTCTCGTTTATGGACAATCACGAAATGCAGAACGGCTTCAAAATATGAATGTAACAGCTGGGGAAAATCCGAGAAAAGAAGGTTTGAAATTGCCCTTATACTGGTTTTAAATTGCTTAGAAAGAATCTAGGTATATAAAGTCAATATTGAACAGCCTTATCTTAATCAGCCGCAACGTGGACGTTTTGGGAATAAATGAAACACTCCCACGTGGGAAATCCAGCTGCCATGGTAGAAATCTTTAATGCGACGTCCACCACACACTACATTGCCTATTAATTGAAATATAAAAGTGACAAGTTTGCGGTAGAAGGTAAAAGTCACCTCAGAATTCGTTTATCGAACAAATAAATCGCGAGAAGACTATAGTCAGATGGACCGGTCCGACAGAATTTGAACCCGAGGGCCACCGAATATGCGTCTCACACGTAATTCCAGAGCCATTTGCTCAGTCATACTGCTTACTTGCTCTAGAAGCTTACTCTGCTGTTTTCCAGTTGAATTAATGGATCTCCCATAGGTCGCTATGCGCGAAGTTTCCCTTTAATCAGTGTAACCTAAACTGTCCTATGATGCTGTGTGCAGACCAGTTTGTTTCAAATTCTTATTAATTTCGATAAGGTCAATAATAATTATTACGGTTATAACTAGCGACAATTCAGCTTATAAAGCATGACAATATGATTATATTTTATACATAAATATTTCCAGAGTCCTGGCGACATATACGTGTGAATCACTATACTTCGTTTCAAGCTGCATTTATTTATGCATCACTATTGTGACTGTGGGATCGTGAAATTAAAAGTCCATCGTACAAGCACTAAACATTACTCTTTATTTCGGTAGAAACACAATTACGTCACAATTACACATACAACTTGCAAGGTCATCGACCACAAAGTCCACCTTTACAGTCCATATACAAATACAACATCAGGACCATCCACAAGCCACCTCCGAAGATTAAACTTCTGTTGAGACCAGTGAAAGACAAACTGGACTTCCAAGTTCCGGGAGTGTATCGCATTCCCTGTGAATGTGCGACACCGTACAATAGGACAAACCAGAAGGACCATCTATACTAGAATAAACGAACATGAACGGAGCATTTGTTTAATGCAACCTGAGAAGGCTGGGCTGGCAGAGCATTGTTTTGATAACGACCAAAGAGAAAATTTTCGGGAGACGACCATCTTGGAAAAATGCAACAGTTACCGGGAACGGAGAGTTAAGGAGGTTTTGGCCATTTCCTCCGAAAGGAGCTTCAGCTCCTCTTGGAAACCGGCCTTAAAAATGGAAATGCGTCCGCTGAAGAAGCACAGATCTATACAGCTTGACCATCAAGTTCAGTAACTACGTTTCTATTATCTGATTAACTTTCTATACTTATGCCATCTCCTGACCTGGAATTTAATTTACAGAAAACAGTCTTTTGTTCAGTAATGTGAAATTTGATAGTGTTTTGTCTTTGTTTATATTTGTGTCATATCCAGTTGTGGTTACAACATTTAATAAATATCCTGATTAGGGTGAGATGCACACTCCCGCAATGTCGATTTGTAATCGTGTTTTCACGTAGCTTGCTTCCCGAGAACAACTTGAGCTTGGGACATATGTTCATATGAACTGTTTTTCCCGCTTTTTGTTTGAGGAACCCATACTCCAGCTGTAAAAGTATTTCTGAAACATTGTGTGTGTGTGTGTGTGTGTGTGTGTGTGTGTGTGTGTGTGTGTGTGTGTGTGTGTGTGTGTGTGTGTGTAATTATCTATTATTCAGAACTTTAATCTTTTATCTCTAGGAGCACAGGGTGATATAAAAATGTGGTCATTTCTGACCAAGTGAGGCATCATTCTGGTCAATTCCTCATTAAATACACGTTTGAAATGGGTAAAATTTTAAATAGATTATTTTTGTGCCAACTTGCAAGGGAATAGGACCTGTGCAGCCTTTTGGCTTGTAGGTTACAGCAACCGAGCGGGATGGCTCAGGCGGTTTTGTCTGTGGCGCGCATTAGTGAGGTGCATGTTCAATTCCGGTGGCTGGTCTCCCTGAACCATTGAACTTTTCGGGGCTCATCTCTGGTTGCCAGGTGAATGCTGGGTTGGTTAATTAAATAAATTCCCCGAATTTCCTGCTCCATTTCATCCATTTTTATTGGATATCATCACTCGTCTGATGGCCTGTTTCAGGGTAGAAGCGTCGGCGGGAGATTCGGCGCTGCATAGCAGGACGTTATCCTTCTTGTATACACTTCGTCCTTCGGTATGACGGTCTCCGGTCTCCGAGCCAGCCTGATGGGTCGTTTTAGGTCCGCTGTGGATGTGAGTTGAGTATACTGGCCTGCCGGGGGACTGGGATTGGGATTTCACTACGGAGGGCCCATTCTTCCTATGCCCCCAAGTGGGAGCACCCCCGGGAGGAAGTATGAGGCGAAGGAGAAATAGGACGGCCGAGCCAAGGAGCCACGACAGTACAGAGGGCAGGCTCCCTACAGTTTACTTGGATAGAGACTTCCCCCGACAGCCCAGGACAACGAACTCGCTCCCCTACAGCGGGACGGCAACGGGCCCAGCAGCCGAGCCCTAATGCTACCAGGCAGGCGTTCCGAGCCCCAACGGTTCGTGGCTAGCGGTCCCGAAATGGTCCCAGCAGAGGAGCTGAGGCCGGATAACGACTTACCGGAGGCGGAAGTAGTTTTCCTCAACGCATATTATCCCGCCATGCACCGCCGAGTCTCCCGTCGACACTTCTACCCTGAAAGATACCACCAGATGAGAGATGCAGGAAAATGCAGGAAACCAGTCCTCTGCACTGTCGTAACTCCTTAGGGCGGCCGTCCTGTGCCTCCTTTCACCAAGTCCCCTCATAGCACAACCCAATCAACTGCGTTAACTGCTTATACGTAAGAACGCCTTTATCAGCAAAACATATACTTAGCTCAAAGAAGAATTTCTTATGTTGGAAACCTATTTTGACGCTCAGCATTCAGCGTTACACTCAGCTCTCCATTCTCCGTAAATTCAGTTACCAGATTATATTCGAAGCCTCACAAGACCTCTCAATTTACCTTAAAGGTATTAGAAATGAACTCAGACGCAATCGAATGTACGTTAACAATGTAGTCATATGGAGGTTTATTTTCGGAATAACCGTTTAAACGCTACAACAGCGCCATTCATC
>CM060957.1:31771077-31841086 GCA_030765055.1 Mantis religiosa
TTTCATTCCCCCGCAAGCCTACGTGACCAGTGATCCATTCACACACCACCTTAACGCCAGAAGCGTGTAAAACATAGAGGGCATCCTGTATACGCTGCATAATAGGGTGGTAGTTGTACAGCTGCCGTAGGCTTTGAAGGGAGTCACTTAGGATTAAGCAGTCCCCCAACTTTCGTCGACGGACGTGTAAAATGGCCCGGTATATTGCATAAAGCTCTGCAGTAAAAATGGAAGTGCTAGTGTGGAATATGAATGTATACGGTTCGGTTCCACACACGTAAGCACAACCAACTAAAATTTAAATGGACATTTACATATTTCATTGCAATTTACACTAACTTGGTAAATTTTCGAAGACTATGTCGCCTTTCTGTGGCATAAAATTGATTTTCTTTACGTACCAAAAGTAAGAAGACCTTATAGGTAATGAAACTGACAAAGTAGGCAGAGTTCAACACATTAGATACTATAAGACATATCTCTGAACAGCAAAAGTAAGAAACTAAAGGCGAGTTAAGTATCAAAATATGTACGAGGTGCGTTCAATTTATCAGCACTGGGACCAGATAGGAACATCTGTTTTTTATTTAATACACGTGAACTCTTTGTTTTTTATACTTAAAATAGCGATGTATTACATTGCAAGCACAGTGTGTAATCATTCGTTCTTTTTTTCTATTCTCGTGGTGTGACACCTATTGAAATTCATCTCCAGTTGAGTGAGGCATGTGGTGATGTTACCATGCATGTGTCTAATGTGTATTCCTGGGTGCGACAGTTCAATGAAGACAGAACATCGTATGACAACAAACTAAGACAGTTGCAAACGTCGCCTCCAAAGTTAGTATTTCCGTGGGATTTGTGCACACAATCCTGCATGCAGATCAGCTCAATCGGTGATCCTCCAAAACAACGTTCTCCTCTCGCTGGATCATGTCGTCAGAGCGGCTGGTGCGAGGCCCCCTATTACTAGCTTGTACTACGATGTTCTCACTTCATTTCTACATTACTGACTGACATTTTCTCCTTTCAATAATAAAGGCTCTCTGTACAAATATAAGAAATACTCACACACATTCCAAGAATACCAAGCAGGCCTGCCATACCTAATATGGCAACTTCAGATACTAAGTTTGTCCTCTCGTCGCCTAACCTACTTAGTTTTTTCTCCGAACGGACTGACATCTTACTCCGCCAAACCTGTAACGCCGTAACATTTAACGAATGTACAAAATATTCTTATTTGATTTTATTTCTTCTTCTTCACTTCACGGCATGGGCAGAGTGCCCGTTCCTTCTCACAATAATTGCTCCTTCCATCTCTTTTTAGGTCTACCAACATCTCTCTTTCCTTGTGGCTGATATTGGAATGCAATCTTAGGCAGTCTTGTTTCGGACATTCTTTGTATATGCTGCATCCATTCCTTTTGATATTTTTCAATTTTGCTACTTATCGAGTCTACGTTGAGTTCCATTCTTATGTCTTCATTTCTTATTCTATCCAAGCTTGTACATCCCTTTCTTTTCCTTAAAAATTTCATCTCTGCACTTTGAATTTGGCTTTTCATTTTCTTCGTGAGTACCCATGACTCGCTTCCATAAAGTAGTGCAGGGACTGCCATTGTTTTGTACAACTTTAATCTTGTATCTCTTGTTTTATTTCTCAACGTTCTATGCACTGTTCCACAAAACATTTGGAATGTTGCAAGCTTTTTGCTCACATCTCTGTCTGTTTTCATCATATAATTAAGGTTACATCCTAAATAACTGAATTCTTTTAGTTGCTCTAGTGGTTTGTTGTCTAAAATTATTTTTGATCTTATATGTTGTTTTCCGCAAAAGGCCATTATCTTAGATTTTTCCGTCGATATTTTAAGGTCATACTGTTGGCATACTTGGTTCAAGCGGTGTAGTGCATATTGTAATTTACCCTCCGTTTCTTGTATTAAAACCACGTCATCTGGATATACTAAAATATTTAAAACTTTGTTCCTATTTATTTTTATTCCTGATTTAATAATACTGTTCCAATTTTGGATGATGTCATTTACATATATATTAAAAAGAGTAGGTATTACACTGCACCCTTGTCTTACGCCTCTATTAATTATAATTGGTTGGGTTTTATGAACTCCTATGTTTATTACTATTATTTTGGAGTTGCCATATGTAGTTTTGATTATTTTAATTAGTTTTTGTGGATATCCACTATTTTCCATAATTTTCCATAGCTTTTCCCTATTAACAGTGTCAAGTGATTTTACTATAAGCATTAATTTTTGGAACAGATCTGTATCAATACTTATATATCAGGCAACATTTCTGAATTATTGAATGTTTGTGGAATACAATAATAAATTATTATTAATTTTTGGCTGTATTTATTACCCAATTGTATTTAGTTAGTTAGTTAGTTACTAACACTCCCCACATGGCAACCTTGGCCTTCGGGGTAACCTCACCCCACCAAGTGATGACCGGACCCATTTCTCAGGTGGAGGCACCCAGAGGGCGGTGTCCATTACCTCCGATGATAGGGTGATAGTGAAGATGGCGGTGAGGTGAGAGGACCTACGGTTTTTACCGTGGACTCCGAACCACGTTGGGCATAGGGGATACTTCACGTGTGCTAGACAGAGGTGAAGGCGTGGATAGGGCCGACTTAAAATCGCCAACCCCAGAGCCGGGAATCGAACTCGGGACCCTTAGAACGGGAGCCGCGAACGAAACCACCGCGCTACCCCGGCGCCCCCCAATTGTATTTATAAGAATTATATCTTTTACAAAGTATTTTTTTATTTATCCAGATTTATGAACCCTATTTTACACAGTGGTATATTAGAGTTACAGTTGATACATAAAAATACGCAATTTTAACAAAAACGTTTTAAATACTAGAAGGAAGAAAATATGTTTTAATCTGATGAATATTAATTTAAACTATTTCAGACGTTTAATCACTCAGTTTATAAACATCATGAAGTACTTATACTGTTGTGGCGTCATTAGCAAAGATGTGAGCGGAGCAGAAAATTCAGTTCCTAGAGAGTCTAGCTTGAATATTAATTCTTGTCTTTCTCTCCAGAAAATGGGACAACAGAAAAGGAGATGAACCACAGTTTGAAATTCTTCACCACACATGCACTTGGGGTTAGATGTTAAGTGAAAACGTGATAAGTATTCACCAAATTTACCATGTCCACTTAAAAATTGTGTCAAAACAAAATTTGGTACAAGAGTTTCACATTTTCCTCTGTCATATACACTAGGGAAAAATAATGTTTTTGTTAAACTTCTATTTGGAGTTGTTAGCCATTGTTGGTTCCATTCTTCAAGAATATGTTGATGTATTATTCTCCTTACAGTAGAAATAGGACATAAAGAGTATGTCACATGAAGATTGGATTCTACAGCCTTCTTAGCCAAGCAATCAGCTCTCTCGTTACCTAAAATTCCACTGTGTCCTTTAAGCCATCCCATGCAAATATGTCCTGGATGGTTTTGAAGCAAGGTTCTGATTTCATGTGCTAATGAATTTAAGTTGTACTTATCATTAATAGCGAGTAGAGCTGATTGTGAATCACTAAGAATACGGGCACTGTTCCCATTAACAGTACACCATTTTATAGCTTCTTTAATTGCTAAGAGCTCCGACTGGAATACAGAACATTCAGATGACAATTTAAACATGGAGTGAGTTAGTTCCGTTTGGTTTTCATAAACAACAAAAGCACATCCTACTGCAGATATATTATCTTCAAATTGGTAACGCGAACCATCTGTATATATGTAATAATCATGTAAATTACATATTTCCTTTAAACAGGTAATTTTCATGTACAAAGTATTACCAACGTTTTTCTTTTATCTTTGCAGGTTTGAGGTGCAGATGAAATGCCCGTCGGCATGGAAGCCCTTGAGGGGTGTGGAAATACAATTAGAACGTGCAATGCCGTCCATCACATGGGACAGGTAGGGTTTTGGTGTATGCAGAGAATGATCGACAGCCATCCTTCAACGAGGTCCTGGCCGTGGCGCGGCGTTAATTAATCAGAAACAGTCGACGAACGATTATGTATATCTGTCTCTAACCACATGTGTTTATATCTCGCTGTTCTTTGTTTTCCACATAAATCTCTGTCAAATTTTGAGCAAATGTTTAAGCCAAAAGTTTCCATCGTCACTCTTGTTGTGTTACGTGTTTATGGGAAAGAAAATATCAACGTTTAGTTATGTGTGCCGGTAAATCTGTGGATTACATTCTTGCTACACAAGTACTGTTTTATGGGCGATGATATTTTACTGTGTCAGATCACCAGGAGTTTCAGCGTATTCAAGAAACAGCATGCAGAGCTCACAGCAGGTTGATTGTTGGACTTGGATCATCAGAAATGTGGTGGGAAGGAAGTTGAGCTCTCTGGTTGCAGCGGCGTGGTGAAGCGGTCGCAATGGGCGACTTGCGACGCTACCAGCGTCATCCCGGGTGACGACGTCTAAGCCATGCTGCAGCTGCATCCTCGCGTGGCAAATCGGTCACGTGACGACATTGGCGCCTATTATTACTGTAACTGCCACAAAAAGCGAGAGGTCGGTGTATCGGCGGCTACGGTCAAGTTCTCTCTGTTGTTCGTCGCCCTCTTATTGAGACTTCCTCTCTTGGTTCTGCTGCTGTCCTCGTCCTCGTGTGCGGCGCAGCAACAGACACAGCAACAGCAGGCAGGAGGCTCCATGAGCTCCTTGCCTGTTCACAAATACAGCACTCGGGTGGTACGCACTAAGTACGGTCCCTTAAGGGGAGTCATTCTTCAAGGCCAGCATTCACCGGTCGAGGCATTCCTCGGCGTTCCCTACGCGACGCCGCCCGTCGGATCGCTTCGTTACATGCCTCCCGTGACGCCGTCCATGTGGCGCAATCCTCGACTCGCCGACTCCTTCTCGCCCGTGTGTCCGCAGCGGCCGCCCGACATCGGCAATCGCACTGAGGCGTTGTTGGAACTTCCTCGCGGTCGGCTGCTGCATCTTGAAAAACTATTACCACTCCTTGTGAATCAGAGCGAGGACTGCCTCTACCTCAACATTTATGTTCCTCGAGGAGGTAAGTACCCATTTTATACTTTGCATGACCGCAAAAGGAGAACAAAGGAATATCTCACTTTACAATACAAGTTTCTTTCTTGTGCTAAAGGATTTAGGGCACTTCATGCTATGATTTTTTAACTTTTTAGTACAACACTAAACTATGTCAAAATGCAAATACATTTGCAGTGTATTTAGTAGATAAAGCAAATAAATGAACTTAGAACTCCGCAGAACCCAAATTTTAAGTTATTGTTAACCAGCACTTTTCACAATCTTACAATCTTTCTCCACTACTTAATTTCAGAGACCTACATAAAAATATTTTCCGCACAGTTTTGTATTTTGAGTTGTATAGCTTTTTCCACAGAATTATAAATTAGAATTCTGTAAGCATCAGAGTTATAAATACTAAAATAATGAAGCTTTGTGCAGTTCTCGACATGGATG
This sequence comes from Mantis religiosa, assembly GCA_030765055.1. Taxonomy (NCBI): domain Eukaryota; kingdom Metazoa; phylum Arthropoda; class Insecta; order Mantodea; family Mantidae; genus Mantis; species Mantis religiosa. Next base: position 31,776,604 of record CM060957.1, read on the forward strand.
TTTCGTATACAAACTCAATCCACTAATTTCCTATATTACACCTAAATGTGCTTATGGAATACGAAATTTTCTACAGATATCTTTACCTATCATTTAATTCGTGAAATTGTGTAAAGTGCACTTAATGCTTTCTGATTCCAGGACATTTTCTTTTTGCCTCGTCACAGATAAACACATGTATTGCAAAATAGAAATTTTTATAAGGATGTGATAGAATGCTTTGTTTGAAATGTTACTAATGCATTAACTTGCATTTACACGGACACATTCTGGAGCATAGAGGTTAATGAAGTTCTTATCACTATAAGTGTTACCTTTAGCATCGTATATATTACCTAGTATTCGTAGAGCTAGAGAAAATTATTCGTTGAATTGATGAGTGGCGATCCCGCCTTTAAATCGAAAAGTAAAAGAATGTAAATAAAACTTAGCAGAATAACTGGAGAGTTGCTTTTAAAGTCGACATAAGCAACTTCAGAGCCTATATGTAACCAGAATACCCACAGTATATAGCCAGCCTTGTTTTATGGCAAAATTATGGCGTAATGCCAACCTAACACGCCATCTTGCCGTTAGAGCCCTTAAGCGGAGCCAAGTGCCAACGTCAATGAAGGATGGAAATTCACTACATTGCCCACAATCCCTGATCATCGGGATTTAGGCTCCCTGATCTTACAGTCATGCTTTGTTGTCCGGGCCACTTCTCTACTTCTAAAACACATCCCTTGAGAAATGCTTTCCGGTTTTGGGCCTTGAAATCTAGAGTACGCTTTGGCTGTTAAAGTTTGTCAAATATTGTCAGCATTAAAGGTCAAACATAAACGCGGTTGGACATAGGTCATGATGTTCTAATTAATCTGTTGTAGTGTTTGATGGTGAAAGGCTTTAAAAGCACTCATGTCTATCTGAAAATGACATCTGAAGTTTTTTTTACTATTCAAAATCTAGTTGTCTCACTATTAAGATAGCAGCTTAACACGGAATTTACCTAAATTATGTGTTAGACAAAGCTATTCATTAGTGGCAACGTGAGGTGGTAATAGCTTGGTTCTGTGTATGTTAAAATTGTAACAAGCTCAGGCGTAATGCTTTTTATCAGAAAAAAGCAGCCAACTCGGTTTTCCGTAAAGGAGCTGTCTTTAACTCCTTCGCCATTGATTATCACCTACCCGTTTATAGTGGAAAAGGAAAGAAAATGAAGGTAAAGCCAGAGCTTATATTCAAGGTTGGAAACATGAATGTTAAAGTATTGATTTTACGATGCAGCTTTGGGGATGTGATCGGCCCACTTCTGGTTTGGCTTACTTGCCACAAACGAACCGATTGTTCTCTACGATAAAGAAATGCAGCCGAACTGGAAAATATTTTCTTTCCATGTTTACTTATAATATACCTTCAATGTATTGTTAATACAATGAAATTTGATTTGGTGTAGCGTAAAATATATGTTTATAACGCAAGTGGTAAAACTGGAGCTTTCTTTTGTTCTAGCGGTTTTTACGAGACGGAAAACTGAATGTAAGGATCCTAATACCAAAACAAATTCTTTCTTAATGGCATTGTCTTATTATATATTAGAAATTCCAGAATATGCATTTGTGCATGTGTAGTAGAGACTGTAGCTTGTAGCTGTTTAACCCCTGTAGCACCTGCCTCATCATTACTTACAAAACTAAATGTGCAAAATTTCTTTTTTTCCTACTGCAGGAATTTTGAAGTAGTTTAAATAACCCAGGATTACCATAAGTGATAATAGGCTACAGATGTATTATTTTATCTTGACAGGAATCCTGCGCGGTAGGGATGAGTAGCAACTGTGGTGGGGATAGTGAACCTATCGCTACAATGCGTCATACGCGTAAGATTACGAGAGGGGAGGGCAGTGCATAAGGTGTCCAAAAACAAGTTTCATTCTGGAAGCCAGTTTTCCAGCTCTTATAAACTAAGTTGTAATTCTTATTATGGTACTAATCCCCACGCTGCTGTTGACATATGCATTTGGAATAAAACCCTGTTCTCCTTCAGCAGGCATGATAAACAACTGTCGGCCTTTCAATGTCCCTGCAGAGTCCCTGTAACGTATTTCACTCCAGGCATATGGGGCAGTATGTGCTCCATTTATATAAGATTCAACCATATAAACTATATAAACTTCACATCAATATCTCCGAATATTTCGTAAATACTTAAGCCTTTTTGCACGTATGGTGCGATGTTCGATTAAAATTTGTCTGTCACGCTTAGAGTTTTTTTCTTCTTCAAATAACCCTAGCTTCAAAAGCACTCTTCTTAATGTTCAGACACTGCCTTGGAAGTCAGTAGAATTCTTGGAAGTCTTCAGGGTTGGTCTTTGTCTTTCTGTGTTTTAAAAATTATTCACAGTTCGCCTAACTATTTCTGAATTAAAACATCCAAATTAGATTTTGTGCATCTTCTTAATTTTTGTTTACTGGACATAGAGAAGGACGTTGTTGCACTAACACCAATGGATTTTCTTTCCTTAATAACTCACCTAAACTGCTTTCAGACACAACTCTTGCCTCAGATATCCTTCCCCAGATTTTTATAGCTGACACAGACCATTGTTCCTTTTTTATAAATCTATGGATATTGGTTGTTACTTCTTGTGTTTTTAAATGTAGCACTTTCTTTCGTAATGTGCTGCTAGGAGGCGTAATTCATAAATTCTCTCTTGGAACCAGGAGACAAGCACATTTTGAAACAAGCTGCAGTGTTACCGAGTTGCTCTGCACGTGTTTAGTTGCTCGCAGCTGGTACGCAACTCACCTGCACTCCCCTCCAGTTGCAACCGTTCTGAGGTGGACTCGTCCAGATACCACTGCGCAACGCTCTGCACTTTTCAAGATAAAAACATACATGTATTCCTAAGGTGCAAGTAGTTTCTCTTTGCGTTAGTATGTTATTGTCTTTCAAGTACAGGATCGTGGATCTATCCGCATGATCCAGAGAAAAACCATGAACATGGAATATAAGCTTGCCTATTACCGCTTTCCAAAATCCGAAGGTGCAAAAGTCAGCTGGGAAGGTCATGCTTCCTTATAAATTATCTTTAGAGGAGTAAAACCATCACTAGCAGACAGTACAGCAATCTTCTGTAAAGTTAAGAGCGGCTCTGATTAAGAAACGACGTGGTATGCTCTCCAAAGTTGTTCGTCTTCTGTCTGACAATGCACCACTCATTCATCTCAAGTTGCAGTTGACAAAACAAGTGAATGTGGCTTTGAAATCTTACAGCATCCGCCTTATTTGCCCGATCCCGCACCAAGTGACTTCTTTTCGATCACAAAAATGAAGAATCCGTTGCGTGGTCGCCGATATAACATAAAAATTACGTCATTAATGAAGTAAAAGAGTGGTTTAAATCCAAAAATGCCTACTTCCACAATCAGGGTATTTGGAAGTACAAGAAACGCTGTGAAAATCTGTAACTATGGATGGTGACTATATGTGTAGTGAAAACTTAACAAGTGCATATCAACAAAAGCTCTCTATCACTCTCTATCTATTGATAATTACGAAGCCCTCCCCTGTTACGGTCTCTAACAGAAACCACAAATGATAATCGTTTCTAGAAAGGCTATACCATCAAACATTATAATCTTTGGTTTTTAGTATCTGCGGCCCACGTTCAAAGCCCTAATTTTATAGTCCGTAATTTTGAAAAACCATTAACATCTAACAAAGTCGTACATAGCTAAAATCTGGTTCAACAAAGGCCATGATAAATAACGCAGCCACTTTAGACATGTAAGTTGCAGGAATAAAGAAGTGCACTACCCTCTGAACGAAACTTCACTCAGAGGGAGACTAATTCGTTAACAGGTGGCTCGTAATATGAAGTTATAGAAAATTCGATTTTTTTTTTTCGCTGAAGCCTCTTAATCGTTGCGTCATTATGGAGAAAGGACGACGGAATTGGATTATCTTCAAGCGAGTGAGTGGTGAGGTAATACAGTGAACTGTAATACCATTATAGGTTCAGGTGCATTAATGACAAGCACGTTCTGATGATAATGCAATTCAGAAAGCATTAATAGGGAGAAGTTACCTCGCTGTTCCCCCGGTAACGTCGTCTCCGTGTTATAGAATTAAGGTATGGATCAGTTGTTTCTGAGATACGCTTCAAGTAAATTAGCATTTTTGTCACAGTTAAAAATATGCACATTGGAAAATAGACCTTAGAAGATGAAGGATTCCCTTTCTTTTCACTCCCTCTGTTGCATGTATGAAAATAGATTACTCAAAACTAAAACACATTCTTCTATAGATAGTCAACCTGAAAATTTCAATGCCATGGCCGGGATTTCAACCATGGATATCCTGGTTTCTGTGCGGTCGCTCTTACCCATTGAGCTACCATGGCCAAAGTAGCGTCATGACATTAAATTCTGCAACTAACCAATTAATCCAATTAATTAATTTTCGTCACTTAACTTAAATAATAAGAGTTTAATGGTTGAGGCTTTCCGTGGGGCTTTCCATAGGGCAAGACTTAGAGACTAACAAGCCCCTCCACACCCATCTGGTCCAATGGACTCAAGACGGGATGGAAGTGGATACGCCACTTACGCGCGCCAATCCCAAAGGGGAAGGCTACCCATTTGAACTCGGTGAGGCCGCCTAGTGATCTAGCTCACCTTCTACTAGCTATGAAAGCTAGTACGCGGGAATATATGGCTTCCCTCAACCCCGTCCGGAGACGTGTCCGATCTCCCACGGGTATCGGGAACCACTGAACCCTCGAGTCCAACCCAATACGAACAGCTCCCTTTCAGGGAGGGACTCTAATGTTCGGCCCAAGGTTCTTCTAGTAATGCCAGAGGTACAACGGACACGTTCTTCTACTGCGAGACCGGAATGAGCCCAGCAGCTGAGCCCCAAAGGTCCCACGCAGGCGATCCGAGCCCTAAAGGTCCTTGGCTGGCGTTCCCGAAATGGTTCCAGCAGAGGAGTGGAGACCGGCCCGGCCTACCGGAGGAGACAGTAGTTTTTCTCAGAGCATATCATCCTGTCATGCACCGCCGAAACACTCGCAGACATTTCTACCCTGAAGGAAACCACCAGATAAGAGATGATATGAAATAACAATGGAGATGAAGTGGAAGAACAGAAAAATCCGGGGGATGTAATTAACACACCCAGCATTCTCCCACCGGCCCGAGAAAACTTCCTAAATAGAACCATGGGTCAGGTAGGTCGGTACTTACACTAGTAAGTCGTCTCAAGAAAAGTATATCTGGAATACGAGAGCCCCTAGTCGCTTACGGGGAAAATATGAGTCAATTGAAGAATTTAATGTCAGGAGGGCTCTTTGATCATGGTAGCTCAATGGGTTAGAGTGACTGGACGGAAACCAAGACATCCGTGATAGAAATCCCGGTCATGGCATTGAATTTTTCCTATCCAAAACCTTAGCTATACGGCTAGTGTAAAGAAATGGTTAATTTCCACATTTTGTTAGTTTGCACCACGATGGTTTTCAAAAAGACATAAACTACTTCAAACTATCTTTCTCATGGAACTGCTTTGGTACGTTTTATGCTCACAAAAATACCTCAAAATGTTTTGACTGACGTACCATATGTTTGATATACTTGTATGGCAAATAAAATGTATACCTTGAAGTTATAGCCTACAAAGTTCCTTTATTAGAATTACTTGCATATAATTCGAAATTGTATTTTTACCTCAAGTCACTCTTTATCGGAATATATTAATATAACTTTTGTTTTCCCAAAAACTGTTGTGAAGGTTTTGTTCTGTTATAATTTATGAAACATTTTATATCGCCATTGGGCTGGGGAGTGTCTGTAAAACCCTCTCTATTCAAAAGAAACTCTGTATTTGTGGTAAACAAGTGACAGGCGAAAATGTTGTGCATGCAAAATTTGTATCTTAAACATATATTGACTGGAGCAGCTACTATAATCTATCTGAAAGTAGTTTGATCCTGGTAAACATGTGGGTGGGAAGAGAGACAGAGACATCCATATTGGGAAGGAAAACGGTTAAGCTGTTGACTGGTTTAGCAAAGTTAATGGGCACTTTATTTTATTTGCAAGTGTACGATAAACCCCTTCTTTAAGTACAGTACTGTAAGTAGTTTTCTGATCACTGCTCTGTGAGAGCTAATTTCGGAGAGAGAAAAGTATTCAAATGTTTCGATTGTTATAAACATAATAGCCTCACATTTTATCTTTCTGCTTCACATACCACATAGATGGGTTCTGTATACCATATATAGATTAGAGAGAAGACAGGTGAAAGTATACGGACCATTAGCTTATGTTAAATTAAGCTGAATTTTATTTAACTGTTATTAAATGACACTTATTATATTCCTACTCTTTCCATAATACCCCCTATCTATAACAGTACTTTTGGGTTATGTTTGAAGTATTAAAAGTTTATAAATTTATAAAAAATGATTATATACATATATTTAATAATTTATATATGTAAAAATGTATGTAATTGTGTGATTTGCCGAAGTAATAATTGTATGACGTAATATGTCGTAATATTGTGACGTGGTATTAAATCGGTCAATCACAAAATTAAGAGAGAAGTAACGATAGTTACGAAAAATCAATAATCTAGGATAGAGAGAGATTTTTGTTGTAATGGTGGAGTGTGATGAATAGTGTTGCAAGATCAAGAACATTTAAATAATAGTTTGAATCTGTTTAAATACAACAAAGTAATAATTTATCGAGATGTTGGAAGTGACTGGTAAAGGAAGTTCAAGCAAAATGTAATCTAAATAATACAATTAAATAGTTACAGAATTTGACTTCTCCGAAACTTTATTCCGAACCACGCCTGAAAACAGATGTCTCATGACTTATTTAGAATAAGATGATACAATTGGTGACCAGAGGAAATAGATAGCAGTAAAAACTCGCACGAGAAGAGAAATAATTGTGCGTCCAGTTTAGAAATCCTGTCCCAAATTGCGCCCGAACGTGTGGCTGACGAATATGGAGACAAATTAACGATGAATAATCACAAATTCCTGTTCCATATCTATGCCCATCAAATGTTTCAGTTCGCTAGTCTTTGTTGCTGATCTTGGTAAGCCTAGTAGCTATTTACAAAACCTTCTGTAGTTATGTTCCACCGTTTTGTTTATCTCTGTGCCCCCCCCCCTAGATTTCCACTGTCTACAACATTTTGGATTTCACTAGTGCTTCATACATTCTTTCTAACAACTTGGTTGTCCTTTCTAGCTCATATTTGCATATTGTTATTACATTCATTGCCGTCCTTCCTTTTGCTTCAATTTTCTCTTGTGAGCTCCCCAGCTTCCATTGTTATTCAACCTCATTCCTAAGTATTGAAAATAATTGACCACTTCTACCCTTTTTCCATTTAGTACGCACTTTTCATTATTTTTTAGTTTCACTCCCTTCTTGAAGAACATAACTTCCGACTTATTTATGGTTATTTTTATTCCCTACTCTTCACAAAATTTCTGGATTTCATTTCTTGCCTTCTGCAATTCTATTACTGTCACAGATTCTACCATTAAGTCATCCGCATATAGCAATCCATGAATTTCTTTGTTTGCTATTACCGGACATTGCTGATTTCCTTCTTGTCTATTATCTCATCTATAAATAAGTTAAATAAATTTGGACTTTTTTTACATCCTTGTCTCAGGCCTATTTTTTGTTCTTTCATCTCCGTAATTACATTTTCTTCCACCTTATGCAAAACTTCGCCCCTTCATAGATTTTGTCCACTTCTTTTGTATATTTTCCACTTACCCCTTACATCCTCAATTTCCAAACTAAAGATTTTCTGTTTATCGTATCAAAATCTTTCTCAAAATCCGCAAAGAACATATTGTGACTTTGTGGGTTCGTGAAATTGAAAGTCCAATTGCACAAACTCAAAATGTTCTTTATTTCCGCCGAATTACAGTTGGAGCACTTGCCAATTACATAGAGTTACAATTCACCAGTTCGTCTGTCACAGGTCTATTTCACGCTCACAATCACGTACAACTCTGATACACGTACACCGTCTTCCAGTCCGTTTGCTCACTCGGCGCTCCTCACGGCTGCTCGCCAAGAACTGAACTGACTCGCCAACTACAGGTCTTATATAGGGAAAATCGCCATTTCTGGAAGTCTCGCGGTTCAATGAATCATCCCGAATGTTCCAGGCGTCAGGGGAGGGGAAAAAGACGGTACAGGGCCCGTGCCGCTCTTCTAATCATCCCACTCAGTTAGTGTCACGAAACAAATGGGTAGGCGTGAGCTAAATGCTTCCCGTCTGGCCCTACTCTGCCGCTAGGTGGCCGTGCCTTCCGATAATTAGGTGACAATAAAATCAGTAAGCTTTTCATCATGTAGCAAGCTGGTGTTTCAGCTGAAATAAAACACAATCGAGGCAAACATTTAAAAAGCGGCGAGGAGGCAATCATCTCGCATTGTTTCGCGGTGCTTAAAGAAAGAAACCTGAAATCGTCTATAACAAACATTGAGAAAGAAACATATTCTCCCAGGTGTTTACCCAAGTAGTGTACATAGTGTTAGAATGGATAAGCAAGCTTTCGGAACTGTAAGAACACCGGGACAATCGCGTAAATGCAAACAGCCTGTGGAGAAATACGAGGATTTTACGAAAAGTGCTATACGCAGTAAAGGCCATGATTATTTGTTCAGAAATGAACCAACTCATAGATTAAATAACTTAATGTGTAACCCAAATCTATTTATTTATTCTCTAGAAGTTAGCGCTGCTAGTGTTGCAAAACTTTGGTGCGTGAATTTAGCGTCTAACACGTGGCGAGTTGAATCAGCTCCACCTTGTTGTTTACAGTAGGATTAAACTAGCATGAGATATAGTATAGTATTTAAAAGTGTTTTAACACGTTCTTCCTTTTAAATTCCTGTCTGTATTTTATTATTTCTGGTGACTGCACGAAAAAAGGTGTAGAATTTTACAACTAAGATAGTCTGTCCAGTTCTTAAACATCTTGTATCTATAATGAAATGTATAATGTAGACATTTCTTCAACGCTACATCCGATTAAAATGAAGTAGGTCAAATATAAGCCTTGGAAACAATTATTAACCCACTAATAAACATAGAGTATAGAAAAACTAATTTGAATATAACACAGCAGATTTTGCTAACGTTGCTGTTGTTGAGGATTTGGTTATGTGGCGTACAGACGTTATGTAAAGAACGCATTTGAATGTAAATCATGGACACAAGAGAGCAGTACGTGCGTAATCTACAGGGCTCGTATGGCGAGATTTGCAACTACAGTCTGTGTCCAAGCATGACAAACTGCCCCGAGATGGATGATAATGGATTCATTGCTCGAGCGATACAAGCGCCACGAACAGAGGAACTCCAGAATTAACCTGTCGCGGTCAGTGTTGGCATTGATTTCTGGTCGCTTCCAGAGATGCACGGCTGTAGGTAAATAAATTTGAACGAAGTGCTACGTATGTAATCTGCAAGAGAAATGAAATTAGAGTGGGGAAAATTAGTGACCTTCATACGTTTAATACCCGTGTAAACAGTAATGGTTCATCTTGACTCTAAAGACAACCATTGAGGTATTCAAATTAACTGTTCAATACCAGTTAAACTGTTTATTGTATAGGAATGTGGTCGTGGTAGGAAAGGGACTAATTAGCTAACAAGGAGGCATGGAGGTTAAGCGCTACCTGGCACAGCAGAAGATCAGGGTGCCATGTAAGCCAAGGTAGCAACAAGGAAATGAGAAATAAATGTAGTCTAAATTTGTAAATTGTAAAATGTTGGAATATGCGTAGTAAATTATTCATTCATTCATCCATTCATATATGTGAATAAGACCTGGAATAAAAATGTCCTTTTCTTAATATGCAACAACCTACAGTTCACAAAAGGGTGTCAAAGAGACAAAAATAATTTGAATAATAAATGTGGCAGTCGCATGGCCCAGAGGTTGAAGTCACATTTAACTGATTTAACTTTTATTGCCCAAATTGAACGGTTATTTCTCTGCGCCATCTTCAAGTTATCTACAGTAACACAATTATAATGGGTGGCGCTCAGTTTCACGTTTGCACCTACAGTTTTAAGCAATAATATGGCTAGCTCAGGGTTGAGCAATGAGATTTCTCTCAGGGTATGCGTGGATATGTATAAGGATTTTTTTAATGACACTGGAATGCAAGTTTCAAACTGGTTTAATGACTGCTTCTTTTTATCATTACTTCAACCTTGAAGTAATGCCGTCAGCCACGAATTGACTTCCCTTACTGGGCACAGCTGCGCGTGAGTGTGTGTAACTTTCTCTTCTGGAAGCCCTCTTTTCACACAAAGATTCCCTTTGTGACTATTTTTGTCCATTGTGATTATTGGACCCGCCCATGCTATTATTAAGGGTCCGAAGAATACCTATTCAAAAAAGTCAAGTGCTCAGTGCGTAGGCTTTGGCGGCCGGTGTCCTTTGTAACTGGGTCTTCCGGGTAGGACCGCGTCTTTGATGTTCCTCTGGTCGACGTTTCGTCCCAACAATGTGGGACTTCTTCAGGACTTCTTCCCTGACAGCTCCGTAGCAAGCATTGGGTGAAATGATGCCCAAATTGGTCCAAGGGTCTATGGGATTTACAGTTACCTGACATTCGTCTTGAAGGAGAAGGGAAAACCCCGGAAAAATCTTATCCAGGTAACTCAACCGAAATTCGAACTCGGGACTTCTTGGACGTGAGGCAGACACGATACCATGTACTACGGAGCTGTCAGGGAAGACGTCCTGAAGAATCCCCACATAGTTGGGACGAAACGTCGACCAGAGAAACATCAAAGACGCGGTTCTATCCGGAAGACCCAGTTACAATGGACACTGGCCGCGGAAGCCTACGCACTGAATTGACCGACCTCTACAGTTGCTACGGAGCTGTCAGGGAAGGAGTCCTGAAGAAGCCCCACATAGTTGGGACGAAACATCAACCAGAGGAACATAAAAGACGCGGAACTACCCGGAAGACCCAGTTACAATGGACCCGGCCGCCAAAGTCTACGCACTGAGTTTACCGACCTCTACAGTTGCTACGGAGCTGTTAGAGAAGAAGTCCTGAAGAAGCCTCACATAGTTGGGACGAAACGTCGACCAGAGGAACATCAAAGACGCGGAACTACCCGGAAGACCCAGTTACAATGCACACCGGCCGCCAAAGTCTACGCACTGAGTTTACCGACCTCTGCAGTTGCTACGGAGCTGTCAGAGAAGAAGTCCTGAAGTAGTCCCACATAGTTGGGACGAAACGTCGACCAGAGGAACATAAAAGACGCGGAACTACCCGGACACAATGGACACCGGCCGCCAAAGCCTACACGGAGTTGACCGACCTCTACAGTTGCTACGGAGCTTAGGGGAAGAAGTCTTGAAGAAGCCCCACATAGTTGGGACGAAACGTCGATCAGAGGAACATCAAAGACGCGGTCCTATCCGGAAGAACCAGTTACAAAAGTCAAGTGCTACCCTTTAGAGCTCTGCTAAGGACACTGTTTCTTACGTTTCTTTTGTTAAAACAACTATTCACACCAACTGCTATTCGACTCAACTGCACCTGCACGCGTTCCACAACAAATATACATTTCTTTGAAATCCATCATGATTCTTTATGCATTGCATCCCTTAATTTCGGTATCAACAGTAACAAAGCTGCATTAGTAAGCCCGCTTCGGTAAGGTGGATAGTAGCGTGTCTGCCTCACGTTCGTGAGGTCTCGAGTTCGAATCGTCAGGGAGAGTTACCTGGATAAGCCTTTATCCGAAGTTTCCCTTATCCTGAAATGCGAATGTCGGGTAGCGTAAGCTCCATAGACCCCCTGGCTCAGTGGCTAGACTGCTTGGCTCTCACCAAGGCGGCCTGCGTTCGATCCCAGGCGACCGCAAAGTGAGATTTGTGGTGGACAACACGGCACTGGACGGGTTTTCTAAGGGACCTCCGGTTTCCCCCGCCATCTCATTCCCTGGTGCTCCATCTTCATCTCATATATCATCAGTGTCACCGTCTGCGGTGCCGTATGTAGTAAAAGCGAGCGTTAAGCGCTACACACACTTTTCCATAGAACCCTGACACTTTGAGCAGGATTTCACCCATTTCATTCACCGTCCGATTTGACTTAATGATGGAGGACCTAAGTTACAAACAAAGAAAAAAACTGCATAAACAAACCTGACATCAAACAATGTATTGAACTACGCAGCACTAAATCTCAAACATCATAGGTAATATAGTGTTATAATCATATGTAAATGCAACTTTGGCCTCGTTAAGCAAAGTTTATGCTTAAATATATGTTAGATGTACCGTAAACATTGACTAAATTTGTCTACTACTTGGAGATGTACAAACATTTCTTCTCTTCACTTGGAGTAGAAAAGTTGAAACTCGTAACCCACTGATGGCTAAAGGGCACTCGACGATTACAGTCTCACTTAGGAAAAGAGCGAATGCATGTTATATGCCTGTCGCAGCATCACAGAGGATTAGTGAAATGGCATAATCCATCGCATGGCCTCTGGCAGCCAGCATGGGAGCTGAACAGCGCTACTGTCAACTTGATACCTCCAACAGCTATTTGCCGCATCGATGTCACCATGTAACAGAACCAGCTGGTTTATGTTCATAGCTGGTTTAACCCGACAGGAAAGGTTTTAAATGTCCACAGTTTTGTTTGAACAGCGGTAGACCCCACTGGCATGTGCGAGCACTGATATTTATTTTATTCATTATTAAAATGTATGTCACTAATCCAGGTTTTGTAAAAGTTCGCTGCGCAGTGTCAAAATTCCGGGATGTTTTTTATTATTTCATGGAAGAAAATGCAAACGAGCCGGATATTTATATACTGTTATTAGGAAATTTTTCCCGTTTTCTTTTGTTTCCTTTTTTCCAATGTTTTCTTGTCTGATGTGGCTGACAATGTTCAAAGCAAACGGAATGAGATGCAAAATTATTTGATTTTCAAGGGAAGTGTAAACCGAGGCGCGTAAAATGTGGTCCATGACGGAGCGCTACCCACCAATTAATTTACGAGGGCTGTTCAATAAAGAATAATCACTTTCTTTTGACAACGTGTCTTCCCTCATCCTCATAATTTTGACTGTATTTCCCAAAATAGTCTCCCCTGAATGCAATGCACTTGTCCAAGCGTTTCTTCCAGTCCTAAAAGACATGCTGGAAACATTTTTTGAGAGATTCTTCAAAATCTCCTCCGCAGCCTTCACCACTGCTTCCGATAAAGGATAATGCCTCTCACAAAGCGTAGCTTAAAGTTAGGGATTAGAAAAAATGTCACATGGGGCTAATTCCGGACTATAGAAAGGGTGACGGGTGCACTTTATGTTGATTTTTTTTTTTTTTCAAGATATTCGGCAATAACATTGGCAATATGCGGTCGCACATTATTGTGGTGCAGCATCCAGCCTGCTTCCAGGAAATGTGGTCTTTTGCCCCTGATATGGACTTGCAATGTTATGAGGATATCCCTGTAGTATTGTCCAGTTACTGATGTGTTTGCGGATACAACATGCTCATAAAATATTCCCTGAATATCAAAAAATGAGATGACCAGTACTTTCCCAGCTGAAACAACCACCTTTACATTTCTAGGGGTTGGCGATGAAGGAGATTTCCACACTGAGCTTTGCTGTTTGCTCTCAGGATCAAAATGATGTAGCCAAGTTTCATCAGCAGTGACTACATTTGAAAGAAACTCTGGATCTTCCTCTAACATCAACTTTAACTGCATGCAGATCTGCATGCGAATGTCCTATTTTTTCGTGAATCAACTGTCTTGGAACAATCGCACACAAACACGTCCTGTGTGTAATGTTTCTGTTACTAACGTCTGGGTGGCACCTAAAGAAATGTTGAATATTTCAGAAACTGATCTTAAGGTAATTCGTCGATTCTGTCTCACAATGGCAGCAGCACTGTTGATGTTTTCTTCCGTAAGAGCAGTAACTGGAGCACCTGGTCCACCTTCCTTTGAAATTGATTGTCTCCCCTCTTTAAACATTTTAAGCCACCTCCGATCTGTGCTGTGGGGCAGAACAGACTCTCAATAGGCCTCCAGTAACATGGTATAGATTCAACTGAAGATTTGTTGGGACGAAAGCAGAATTTCAAAGACGCATACTGTTCCTCGCGGGTTCCCTCCATTGCAGTGGTAGACGATACTGAACATGTGTGAACTTGCCTGGTTCTCACAGGTGGGAACCAGGAGTACCAACAATGAAACTACTATGGCGTGTTTGTTTCACATTAAGCTAATAGATTATAAAAAGTTTGAATTTTAGTGCGAAAGGTTAAGACCATAAAAAATATGATCATGCTTTATTGAACAGCCCTCTAACATTGATACCTATTGCACCACTTGGTTGGGAGGATTCTTCATTGCCAGAAATATGGCCATCTTCAAAAAACAATATTTCCATAACATATTAGCATAGATGAACGCCTGCTTTCACATGATGTTTCCAACCCAATAAACTACTGTAAAACTTCAATTCACACAAACTGCTTATTTTAAACCTTGCTAGGGGTCTGGGGTCTTTATAGATCCCAAGGCTGTTCAACTATCTAGTAAACGTTTTAATGTGAACCTGGACTTCTGGTCTCCCAGATACAGTTTTTTATTATAAAGATCAAAATATTTATGTAATATTACGGTCGGTTGCAGAGGATTTTGATTTTTTTCCTAACAGGGTCAGAAAATACCCAGGTATACAATATAAGAATTTCCATGTAATATTAAAAATTTAGTGCAATCACTGGGCGAAAATGAAAATGCTTCGGGCTTAAAAATATGGAATTTATATGTATTTTATCTGCTGAATTCAATAATCACCATAAAAACGATAAATCAGCTCTTGATTTGAACATAAAGTGACATTTTAATTTTTAGAGTGAAGTTTTTAAATTTGGGGGATTTTTTTTGAGTTGGCACACCTTACAAATAAAAAACCAAAGTCAGAGAGAATTTTTGGAAATTAAGTGATGCAAAAGCTAAGGAAGGCGTTCTTGTCGGACCACAAACAAGAGAACTTGTAAAGCATCCTGCTTTTGACCAAATTTTGGAGGGGAAAGAAAAGGAAGCTTGGAAAGCCTTCAAGGATGTTCTTCATGGATTTTTAGGCAATAAAAGAGATGACAGCTACAAGCATTTGTTGACAGTACCCCTGCAAAAATACGGTAAACTTGGATGCAACTTGTCCCTTAAGATCCATTTTCTCCACTCCCACCTAGACGTTTTCCCTCCTAGTTGTGGAGCTGTTAGTGACGAACACGGGGAGAGATTCGATCAGGACATTTCTGTTATGGAACAAAGATATTAGGGCAGTTCGAATGAAGTAATGCTTGCGGATTACTGTTGGTCTTTGTATAGGGATTCTGCGGAACTCCATCAAAAGGGCAAGCTAAAACACGACTAAGTCAATAGGCCACCACATAATTCTCTTTAGACATGACTATCTGCGAAGTATTTTTGGAAAGGGAGGAAGGCGGTAAGGGAGTTGGGAAGGAAGGTAGGAAGGAAGGGAGGAAGGGAGGAACGGAGGAAGGAAGAAAGGGAGGGAGGAAGGAAACGAGGGAGAGAAAGGGAGGGAGGGAAGGAGGGAGAGTGGGAGAGACAAAAGGAGAAAATTCCATCATTAATTAATTAATTAATTCGTTCGTTCGGTGTTTCGTTCGTTCGTTCGTTCTTTCGTTCGTTCGTTCACTCACTCACTCACTCACTCACCTACTCACTCACTCACTCACCTTCTCACTCACTCACTCACTCATTCACTCACTCATTCACTCACGCATTCACTCACTCATTCACTCACGCATTCACTCACTCATTCACTCACTCATTCACTCACTCATTCACTCACTCATTCACTCACTCATTCACTCACTCATTCACTCACTCATTCATTCATTCTACCATTCCCTCAGCAACATTTCTTACAGACTATGGCTTTTCCAATTCTTACAGATGGGTTATCTTAAGCTGATTTTAAGGCAAAGCTTAAATATCTGCAAATTCTCTAGAATGTTTCATTACAAGTTCAAGCATTCAGGATTTTTGAAGTTATCAAATAGCTGATATTTGTTATTTTTCGATAATGTTTTAAATTACCTTATCAAGATTTTAAAGCTTGGTGTTTCTATAAATAAAAATGGCAGTGGGGAACTTGGGAAAATCTTTGCACACTAGTTTCATCTTACCTTCATCTCCAGAAATGCGTATCGATCCGTAATGCACGTTTTTAATCAACTGTGTAAGGTGGGCAAGTATACCTTCCGCTGCAACATTTTAAAGGGAAATGAACAAAGCGATGCCAGAGTGGGGCAGAGGCAGTGCTATAGTAAAACAAGAGATGGCGTGACAAATATCAGCCATTGGATTTAATTTTTGGGTTGTATGTTATCGTTTTATGTGCTGTTCGCTAATCCAATACCGTACGTTACAGTTAGGATTTTATTTGTGAGAAATGGGAAGCCGAAATGAACAAGTATTGGACAACCGCAGCACTTGTATCGGACACCAATCTGCTATTTGTTAACACAACATGCTCTTTTTCCATATGCTATTTTTCAATATTTATTTATTTTAAAAACCATACAGAAAAACATGCTTTGAACGTAAAATGGAAGAGTCAATGTGCTGTTCTGGATAGCTCTGAATTGCGTTTTGGTATTTTTACGCTGAATGTAGAGTGGATACCATAAAAAACGTGATTGCTATAAGATTCTAGATAAAAATGTGTCATGTATGTACTAATACATATTTCCATTTGAACAAGTGCATTACTGCTTATTATTGTGTTATGCTTTTCCTTTATATTACCCACGCATATAAAAGTTGGGTATTCCTTCCGATTTTTTTCTTTTTTCTTTCTTTTTCTTCATTCCTTTTTTTCCCTTTATTGCTGAGATTTGTATGAGATTTTTCGAAATGCATGTCACAAAGACATTCCCTTTAATTTTTATTTTTTAATTTTTCCTAAAAACTCATAAAATTTCTAAATTTGCAAGATAAATCTATAACATTTCCATTAGAAACTGAAATGAATGAATTCCTTCATTTTCTTGATCTAAAGATAACAATGGGCGACAAAATAAAATAATTTTTCAATGTTTCGAGCACTTCATGAGGCAATTCCTACTAACTTTGGGTTAAGAAAAACAAATATGACAATGTAAATGTTTTATTAGCTCTAGTTTCTATGATATACACAAGGTGGAAGTATTTCATATTAACGAATTGAGAGAAAAGGATACATTTTAATTACATACATGCTAACAAGAATAAAAGTGCATTTGATTTTTTTTATCTGGTAATTCCATGCTAAGAGTTCTAAATTGCTGGAGAAATACCTCGCAGATAGTCGTGTCTGAAGAGAATCATGTGGTGGCCTACTGACTTTGTCGTCTTTCAGCTTGCCTCTTGTGATGGAGTTCCGCAGAATACCTATACAAACACCAAAAGTAATCCGCATTCCAATGGCCCTGATATCTTTGTTCCATAACAGAAATTTCCTGATGGAATCTGTCCCTATGTTCATCACTAACAGCTCCACAACTAGGAGGGAGAAAGTCTAGGTGGGAGTGGAGAAAATGGATCTTAAGGGACATGTTGCATCCAAGATTACGGTATTTTTGCAGGAGTACTGTCATAAAATGCTTGCAATTGTCATCTCTTTTGTTGCCTAAAATTTCATCAAGAACGCCCTTAATGGTTTCTGAAGCTTCCTTTTCTTTCCCCTCAAAATTTGCTCAAATACTGGATCCTATACCAGTTCTCTTATTTGTGGCCCGACAAAAATGCCTTCGTTAACATTTGCATCACTTAATTTCCCAAAATTTCTCTCTGATCAGGCTTTTTTATTTTACAGGTATGCCAAATCCCCCAAAAATGCCCCCAAATTGGAAATATTCACTCTAAATTATGAAATGTCACTGTGTCTTCAAAAGAAGAGCTAATCTATCATTTTAATGGTGATCTTGGAATTCAGCAAATGGAAATGCATGTAAATTCACTATTTTTAAGCCATAAACATTTTCATTGTTCCCCAGTGAAATAAGACATGATAAATTAAACCTTGGTATTTATAGGAAGTCTACTCATATTGATAATAACATGAAAATAAAAGTTTTAACCCTTTATTACTTAAATTTGCTATTTTCAGTAGTTTAATTTATAGATTAATAAATATAACCCTGAATAAAGATGAATTTTGGAAAGAATATAAACAGATAATTAATATTGCTTTAATTAATGGTTTTAATAAAGACTTTATAAATAAAATTTTGAAAAAATCAAATATGAAAAAAACTTTTAATGATATTTCTACGCTTAAAGAATTAACGCCGATTTTAATTTTAAAAAATTACTTACCATCTTTGGCTTTATATATATTTTCAATTTTGTAAAGAGTTTGGTATAGCTTTAGTTCCTCAAAATAAATACCGAATTAAAAATTTATTGCACTTCTGTATAAAGGATAAAATTCCTAATAATAAATATCTGACATTTATCAGTTTAATTGCTTTGATTGCGATAAGGTTTATATTAGAAATAAAAAACTTAATTTAGAAATCCGATTGAAAGAACATTTTCGAAACATTAAGTTAAACTGATAAATCGGCCCTAGCAGATGATTTTTGGTCACTTAACCATGAAATAAATCCAGGAGTTAAATTATTAAAAAATTAAGTGGTCCGTTAGATTTACTGAAACAGTTGTGCAGACGGCGTCAGTGTAGAGCTGAACGTGCAAGTAAGGTATTGTGTTTCTCTGACTGTTGGTGGATTAGCTCTGCGAAGTCGTCATGACAACGTTTAAAAAGGGGGGGGGCGAGTGTGGAATTTGGTTTCCTGCTTAAAAAAAAAATGCAACCGAGACACACCAAATGCTACAGAAAGCTTTCGAGGAGAACGCTATGAGCCGCACACAGGTTTTCGAGTTGTTTGGGCACTATAAACGTGGTGAGATGTGTATTGAAGACCAAGTTCGTTCTGGACGCCCTTCAACAACGCGAAATGAGGAGAACATTGAAAAGGTCTGCCAAAACGTCAACGAGGGTCGTCGCCAAACGATTTTGAACAAATTCATTACAGGGGATGAGAGTTGGTGTTTCGGATATGACCCAGAAACCAAGCAAGCGTCAAGCCAGTGGAGGACTCCCAGCTCTCCCAGACAAAAGAGCAAGGCAAGCGAGGTCAAATTTGAAGACGATGATCATTGCCTTCTTTTATGTTCGTGGAATTGTGCATAGGGAATTCGTGCCCCCTGGCCAGACTGTTAACCAGCACTTTTACTTCGATGTTTTAAGACGTCTGCGAGAGGAATTGAGGAGGAAACGTCCGGAACTTTGGCGATCAGGTGACTGGTTTCTACATCACGACAACGCTCCAACACACATGGCCTTACGAGTGACCCACTATTTGGCATCTCAGAGGTGGTCTGTCGTTCCTTCGCAGTGTATTCGCCGGGCCTAGCACCGTGCGACTTTTTCCTATTCCCACAAATGAAGAAAACCCTAAAAGGGGGCGTTATGACGATGTGGAGGGGGTAAAAACACGTTTGCAAAGGACACTGGACAATATCTAACTTGAAGGGTTCCAAACATGCTTCAAACAGTGGGAAAAGAGACTTGACAAGTGTATCGTATGTAATGGAGGGTATTTTGAAGTTGACTGAAGAAATTTTGTAAAGAGGTTTATCAATAAAGTTTTTATGACTGCAATCCGATTTCTTTTGGGCCCCCTCTCATATGTTTTTCGGCCTCTGTCTAGTAGGTTTGTGTGCCGTTGCATTGGTCACTGGAAGGGTGAAATTAATATGTGTATCAGAGACGAGAACATTCTCTAGGGTTGAGCACCCCTGTCTAAAGGATTACCACTCGTCTTTTTGGGCTGCAGTATGCTGTGGTTTCTTCATTTTATGCTTTTCTCCTATTAAATTAAGGAATATAGCAGGGGCATAAACATAAAAGTGAAAGAGAAGCTAATGCAATGCGACGAAGTTCAGAAGGTACTCAATTTATAAAGCTAACTTTCGATTAATAACAGTTCTAAAAATTTAAGAGAAACATCCCTAGCGCTCTCCAGGCCTAGAACTATAAGATCGTGACAGTTTCTAGCTTAAAGCTAATTAAAAAGTCTGTTTAATTTAAGTTTCACTCCTCCTAAACGCTATTACGGTCTGCAGGAAATTTGGGCTTCCAAGATTTAAGCTTATTGGGAAAGTCTCGCCGCTGGAAGAGCAAAATCCTTTTTCTTATTTGTCGTCTAACGCGAACTCACGCCGTTAATTCCAAGTTGCATGTCATTGCCCCTTGGGCTAGAAGAAGATTACTTCGCAGGTTTTAGAGGAATGTTTAGTTACACTGTGAATTACTACGTAAATTTAGGCGCGCTCGGTGCTGAAGAGAACCTATTACTGTAAAAGTGACTTCTCTCTAAGTGAGTAGGTATATGTTGGCCTTTAGAGTTCATAGTCATTATCAATTACTATTTCTATTCAGCGAGATTAATTTTGACAGTGAATTACTAAGTGCATCGACTTTAAAAGGAGGACCTCACGCACTACGATCTACATTTGCACTGCTTGCTGCGGCAGAATAAAATAGATGTAAACAGAACCACGTGATCGTTGATTGTGTCGCGCCTTCTTCACAATTTCCGTGTGGTTCCGCCATGTAAATAGTCCCTTGAAAAAGTACTGGTTCTGAGGTGTTGAGGCGGTCCTTGCCCGCTAAGTACCTCGTTGAGCCCTCCCGGCACTCAACACCTCATATGATAAGATCTGTGATGGGTGAGGACTACGGATGGGTGGTTTCCAACAGGTCGGGATTTTCTCAGGGTAGATCTGCATGAATTTTCTCTTTTGAGTTTCAGGGAGTGGGTGTGTCCTGACAGTGTATGGGTAATATTACATAGAATTCACCACGAATGTCAAATTTATTGATACAAGTAGTCCTCTCCACTTGTCACTGTTGTCTTGATGTTATTCGCACATTAGGCGCGAGATCTGAGATTTGCCCGTTGCTGTGCGCATGACACGACAAGTGTTGTATGTAGCTGTGTACGCGTTGTTCCTGAACGTCGAGAGCATTACTTCGCACGACATAGTATTTCCGGAGGATTATTCAACAACGGTGAAATCTTAATGATGTTGTAATGTGTGCAGTTTCTCTCATTCGTTAACACAGGGTGTTCGATAACCACCTAATGTGTGTTACTCCATCCATTCGCGAACACGGACTTTGATGAATTTTCAGTACTTGTTGCCCCCTTCACTCACCGAAACAGAGTGTTTTTCCTAGCAAACATCAAACGTCGCCATGGCACAAATTTCCCCTTCCTTTCCCCGAACTTTGGACACTTCAGGGGTCATGTGGCCTGTTACTTGTTCCTTATAGGTTGTGTTTCATCCCTACTCTTAAATTTAATAGCAAGTTTTAGTGTCTGAGGCATGTATTCCACGTACATTTCACCTTCCCACAGTCCAGCTAATTAATGCATATGCATGTTTGAAAATGTGTATGTTAAATCCCAGTGTCCATTCTCTCATCACGTATCATGTGCAGACCAAAACATGGGCTGGAGACGAGGGTCTAGCCTTGAATAATGCCACCTCTGTCGGCTAGAAATACAAAGACAATACCTCTGAGGGAAAGTGTTCATTTCCCTCGCTCTCTTGACACGCTGGGTTCTCGTGCTTTCAATGATATATATGTATATATATATATATATATTATATGCCTGTTTAGTTTCTGTACTAGTATATTTAATCATTATCCTTTATGTCGGTTATAACTTTGTTTAATTCATATTGTGGTATCTATCCGCCCTTAATTATGCATTTCATAAGACTTTCGCGGTTATTATGACAATGTTATGCCTAACAGGGACGGTATCAGTGTGGCGTCTTCAATTGGTTATGATAAAGCGCACAAGTACGTATTCACCATATTTCAACTATAAAACCATATAGTAATAGATAGTTAAGGGTATGTATGACTGAAATTTTCAAATTCTGAACTAATAATGCTAGCTTTTTCAAATTTACACCATAGGTGTAGTATAGTGTAAACATGCTACAACCTAAATTTAAACCATTTTCCTGTAGCAGTTTAGAAATTATGATAAATTGTGTATGTTTTTTGTTACGTCACTAAAAAAGTCCCTTGCGACAAAATATTTTGATTTTTGGTCTAATATTTTAACCCTATGTTCAAAATACACATACTGGGTTTTTCTGTGTCTCCTTTAGTTTAGGTCACAAAATTTTTTTTAATCTACAAGTATTCTTTTTTTGTCTAAAAAACTAAGTTTTGTGTTTGAAAATTAAAAATATATGCTTATATACATTTCACAATAAAACCTAGGGCAATTTCCATTCCTCATGATATTCTGAACCTGTGTAGGAAATTTCATGAATGTAGTACAAAAACTGCATCGCAAGGAGCATGTTACAGGAAGAAAAATGCTGAAAATATGAACATTGAGAAAACAGCGATTAAAGATTTGATTGCATAACTCACATTAAAATCCACCAGGCTGATAAGTTGGACCCTCAGATTTCTTTTTCCTCTCCTCTGTTGCTGCTTTTTCCACCTTTTTCTTCTTTAGATGTTGCTTTTCTTCTGCACAACTTCGCTTCTTGCTTTGCAGGATACGAGTCTGATCTCGCTGCACTGAAGTTTTCCTTGCTGAGTCTACTACACTTTCACCTCTGATATTTTGCTGCAGTTCCAAATGACTTAAGACTACCCATATTAAACTCACTGATGCTTTTAATAACAGCAAGATACAATTTTTGTTTTGATATGAAAACTTCCTTTGGGCACTTATTCCATATGACATGATGCAAAGATTCATTGGCATTCTGTGTTTTTCCTGTTTTACTCCTCTCTAGTAATGTTGTAGAAGCCAGCCTCTGATATATTGGCAACATTTTAGCAACTATTTTGTCTGAAAGCCTTATTTTTCTTTTCTTGAACTGAAAATTTAAGAACGGAAAACAGACAAGGAATGTGGATGTAGGCAAAAGAGGGCGTGACTCTGACAGAGTTTAAAGGCCACCGACATTTAAATAAGCATTTAAAAATGGCGTCCGGAGGCAAATTATGCATTTTTCACATTCGGGATTGTCTAAATTATGTTATAGAATTAAAATAAAAAAGTAGTTATTTTCACGATTTTCATGAAATTTCAGTCATACATACCCTTAAGGCAGTTTGTAATTAAATTAAATCACGCTGCGCGCGCATATTGTAGCTGCGAGGCACATCTAGAAAGGAAAACAGTTGTGAATCATATTGGAAATTGCCAGTACTGTTATACATGCTCGCAGAAAGCCTTTACAAGTTGTGAAAAGATAATTATATTGAATCTATTTAACAAGTTCTGTGAAAATTTTCCAGAACTTGCTATGGATGAGGTGGTGAAGTTAACATCTGAGTTCACCGGTAGAGGAAGACCAGATGATGCGAGTCGACCAGGTTTACCTGGGTGGGGTGTTTGCTGCTCGGCTACTAGCCGCTTAGTGCGGCTTTATCTAGGCAGTATAAAAGAATTGTCTGTGTCATCAGGCGGTTGTCTAGGGCAGTGTTATATCTAGCCATATGTGGGCGCAATTGCCCCGGTGGGTGTGTGCGCCCAGTGCTGGCTGCGCTCTGCCACTTGCCTGAAAGGTATCTGAGTACAGTCTGCTTGACAGGCTAGTGGAAAAGGAACTAATGATTTTACCAAGCCCATTTCTGGGCTTGGGGTTACAAAGTCAGGGGAAAGTGGCCCTGCTTAGCTTAGTTGCCCAAAGCGTGCTTAGGCAGACGGTAGCTTGGGTTTCGGCGAGGAACCCTATGGTCGTACCGGCCTAGGGTATTAACCAGGTTATTGAGGTGGGAGCCTAGCTTGTTGTAGATTGTGCGGGATCTCTCCCGCACCACATCTACAATATATGGGACTGTGGAGTAGGTGTAAAGGATATGGGATGGGAATCTACATCTAGTATTGTAGATAATTCGCAGCGCCCTGTTTTGGACACGCTGCAGCCTGCGAATAGTTGGTGGGAGCTGCTGATCTCCAGACTGCGCAGCAGTACAGAATCAGGGGCGGGATAATCGCCCGATACAGGCGCAGTTTAAGGTGTGTTGGCATTGTGGATTTAAAGATGGGGTACAACTGCTTAAGTGCTGCATGCTCTTGCCGGTTTTGACCTGGACGTGAGGGGCGTAGGTGAAGCCCAGATCAAGGACGCCAAAGTATTTGGCAGAGGGAACCCAGGGGATTTAACTCTGTCTCAACCTCAGCGACCAATCTGGTCGCCTAGCTCAGACCTTAACCAGGAGCAGAGCGGAGCTCTGCCCTGGGCTACTGACCATCCTCCACTTCTCACTCCAACGGCTGATAGCTCGGAGGTGGCGCTGAAGTGGAGGATAGCAATATCGTAGGTTCTTGTTACGTCCCATTATGAGTTCGTCGTCGGCATATTGGCACGTAATAGTCTGTGGTTCCAGGCATATATGCCGCACAGAATAGCGGGGACAGAACATTGCCCTCCGGGACTCCTGCGTTTATGGATCTGATTGATGACAGCCGTCCTTCCACTGTCACCCTGAAAGTGCGGTCTCTGAGGAAACTGCTAGTCAGGTCGAGATAGGGAGATGGTATATTAGCCTCCGTGAGCTTGTACAGTAAGCCTTGGTGCCAGGTAGTGGCAAAGGCTTTTTCTACGTCTAGCAGTACCGCAACTGTCTTGAGGTTTTCCTGGAATCCCTCTAGGCCAGTCGCAGCAGCTGCAGGGTCTTGGAGTGTCCATGACGAAATCCAAACTAGTGATCGATAAGAAGCTGCCTTTCTTCGAAAAGAGGCATCTGGTGGGATAGGAGCAACCCCTCAAACAGTTTTGTGTCGGTTTCTAGCATTTATAGTGCACGCAAGGAAAACGCCACATTCGCTGAACTCCCGGCAAGAAGAGACCACTTGTTTGATCATTGTTGGATGTTGTCTGTAATGGGTTTTTGAGTTCAGCAATCCACAGAAAAGTTTATTAACTCTTTGTTTACAATGAACCTCCCACCTCGAACAAAGTGATGTTGGCTGTTAAGTCTAAACCCAAGCTTGCAGACTTCAACCAATCTTCCCTCCACAAACTGCTGCTGGCAGTGGCGTATATTGTGAGCTGTCAAAGCTATCACCGAAGCCCATGTCTAAAGTAAACTAGAAATTAATAAGCAATATTAATAATTGCAATACCAGCCAGTTTCCTCCATAAAGAATTAGTGCGTAGGGTGGAATATTTCTCATTGCCTATCACTTAACATAGGGGAAAGCAGAGCTTCGGCAGCTTACTGTTGCAGTCTTCTCTATGGTACTGTCAGTGAGGGACGAGTGGGAGGAATGCAGGAATTAGCGCGTCCAGGCTTTGGAAAACTACATCGCTACACTTACACGATCCTCTCCGAAATGTACCGTACGTACACGACTGGCTTTGGAATTCGGCATAAAAAGTGGAGTTAAGGGCAAGAAAGAGCGTGTTTTCAGTTATTGTGTGATTGTTACGGTCCTCAACAACTGTATTAGTATTGTTCCTCTATCGGCGGAGAAAGACATTTTGGTTTCATTGAGAAGACATGACGAGGAACTGTATTTTGATGTTGTTACAATGCAGTTTACCCCTAAAGAAAGACAGCTGGAATTCACGTATATATATAAACAGGTATGGTGAAACAGTTTGCTTATTTTAAATTGTTTTAACAGCTTTTCCCAAGAAAATTGATTTAAATGAAGTTTGAGAAGCTAGCATTTAATCAACAATCTCTGATTGTCCGGGTCTGGTATGCCATTGGCTGCTGCTGGAAATTGGTTTCGAATCTGTGAACAGAAAAAGACAGTGTCATTGTGGAGAGATGATGTTATTTAATGGCGAAGAGATTTTCTCCACAAAATAAAGGAACTCCGTAAAACGTGGAAAGTTTTCTATTTAGACGAGACGTGGTTTAACGAGGAAAGTATGGACTGGCACCACAGTGAAATAAAAAAATATGCATTTCGATCTGGTTTAAGTGCAAGACATAGAAATCCTACAGGGAGGGGTAAGCGTCTTATAGTTTTGCACATAGGAAGTGATGATGGCTTTGTCCAAGGTGGCGCGCTTGTGTTCGTCTCCAAAACAACGGGAGACTATCATGAAGAAATGAATAGCGACGTTTTCAAATCCTTATTTGCAAAGATTCTCCCCAAATGACAACCCAATAGCGTTATTGTTATGGACAATGCCCCCTACCACAGTGTGAGGTTAGAACACATACCAAACAAGTGACATAACAACATGGTCACAGAGTAAAAATATAATGTTCTACAAGGATCATGTTAAGGAGATAAGGCTGGCGATGGTCAAGTCTCGTGCTAAAAGGTAGAAAAAGTACGGAAGTAGCATGTTCATGGATATTAATCGTGTGCTGCATGACACTTAGCTCGAAAAATTTGCTTTTAATGTCGAAAATTATATTAGTATTACATTTAACGAAGCGGCTAAGCGGTTAGCTTGAATAAATACGTGTATTTGTGTTGAAAATGCATATTCATATTAATAATACATATTAATATTATACTTAACTAAGCGGTAACAGTACTGTCATTCCGAACGCACGTTGACGCGGAGTGATACAAATCGGTGTTTTATTTACGGTACTTTATTCTCTCGTTGCACATAGTATAGGTATTTTGCGGCTAACACCCTTCAGGAGGAAGGGATGAACTGGAGAAACAGTAGCAACCCACAAAGACGTGTGAAAGTCTCTAACACAGAGATGAGCACCCCCCTCTTTCTTTTTCCTACTTTCTGACACATAAACATATGACGTGTGCAACAATGGCGGTCATTTGGGTTTTGGACTAATCAGTTTTGAACTCAAAGTTTGACTAGGAATGCACGAAGATGGTAAATCACATGAATGACTATGAGTGAAGGTGTAGCCACAGTGTTAAATGGATCATGTTGACATTGTCAGAGAAATCGCTAACATTACTGACCCATAGCAAAACCAATAAATATTGGATATCAATTTGTATATGGACCATTCCTAAATTCAGTATTACAGCAAGACACGCACTGACACATGGGCCAAAGTGTCACTGCCGTCGATCATGCTTGTGCATGTGGGCGCGCAGTAGTAAAAATACAGGATGTATATAAATGAATATCGGGGCCTTACACTTTATAACATTTATTAAATTCAACTGAAAGCTATAAATGATGTGTCAAATGAAAAACAACTCACAGTTTTGCCAAGAACCTAATCAGTCTTTAATGTGACTGCCCTTTGCCACGCGGCACCGAGTTCTTCCCAAACGTTGATAAGTGTGTATACAGTAATTGCAGCAACAGTTGCTTCAATCCGGTTTCTTAAGTCAGGGAGGTCAGCTGGTAGCGGAGGCACGTACACACGATCCTTGATGAAGCACCAAAGGTAAAAGTCGCATGGCGTTAGGTCAGGAGAACGTGGGGGCCATGCATAGCAAGCCCTGTTATTGAGGCCCTTGCGGCCTATCCAACGCTCGGGTACAGTGACGTCAACCAAACGCGTACTTCGTTATGCCAATGAGATGGCGCACCATCTTGCTGGAAAATGAAGTTCTCTGACTCATTTGCGTCCAACTGAGGGAAGAGCCATTGCTCTAGAGTATCAAGGTAAAAAGTTCCAGTTACAGTAGATTCGACAAACAGAAGGTCCATAAACTTTTCGCCGGCTTACGGCACAGAAAGTCATTGTCGTTGTCAAAGTCGTTCATTTGTACCATCTTCTGATGATTTTCTGAGCCCCAGATTCGCACATTATGGGTGTTAACATTTCCACTAAGGTGAACGGTCGATTAATCACTGGAGACAACAGAACCATAAAATCGTCATAGTCGTGGAACATGTCGTTAGCGAAGTTGGCACGTAATCCGTGGTCTGTCAGCTTTAGAGTAACTGTAAACGGTAAGGGCGTAGCTGTAAGCGTTTTCTTGCAACTTTCCAAACAGTCGACACACGAACTTGTAATTCACGACTAGCCTTCCGGACTGATTTCTTTGGGCTACGAGTGGACGACTCTCTCACTCACTCAAGTCTTTTCACTTACTCTTGGTCGTCCCGTGCTCTTCCCTTTACAAAGGCAGCCAGTATCTTCAAACTGATGATACCATCATGTTATTATCACTAGGAGGATCAAAACCCAACTTAATGTGGAACGCACTTTGCAAACTGCAAATCACAAAACACTTTCTGTTTACTAGTCGTAATTTCTGCTACTACCGCTGTCTAGCGGATTGCGGCAGAAACATTGCACGCAAATGCGCACTGGTTTCAACAAACAAAAATGTTTGAGTTGTTTTTCCATTTGACATATCATGTATAGCTATAGGTTTAATGTAATAACCATTATAAAGAGTCAAACCCCCGATATTTGTTTATGTACACCCAGTAGTGTGTTGCTAAAGACGTATGCAGTATAAATTAAACAACCTATAGATATATGGATTACTTATATACAATGGGATCCTACAAGATACTTTGCCGTTTAGGTCAGAAGACGAACTGCTGAAAATGTGTGTTACGTAACCCAAAGAGGTGTATGTTTATTGTAATTATTTACTTTGTTGAAACTTTGGTCTGAGAAGAAATAGATGGTATTATTGCCTCTGTTATGAGTGTTTCGTAACCCTAGTTTAAAGATTATTTTATTATCAAACATTCAAGTCATTAAAGCATTCCCTTTAACTTTTTAAAGTTTGGTATAAATATGTTGATGATAGTTTTTCAATTTTTCGTGATAAACTCATAAACGATGCTTCAAAATTGCCAAATTTGTAGGATAAAACTGAAATTAATAGATTTATTCTTTTCTAGATCTAAAGATATTAAGAGATAATAATAAATTAAACTTTGGTATTTAAAGGAAATCTACTCATTTTGATAATTTCATAAAAAATAAAAGTTTTAACCCTTTTCACATTAATTTGCTGTTTTCAATAGTTTGATTTATAGATTAATGAATATACGCCTAAATAAAGATGAATTTAATAAATAATATAAGCATATTATTAATACTGCTTTAGTTAAGGGCTTTAATAAAGAATTTATAAATAGACAAATTGAAAAATTCAAATAAAAAATTGTTAATGATATTTCTACCCTTAGAAAAATAAAAGACCGTTATAATTTTAAAATATTTACTTACCATCCTTGGGTTAATAAACACTTTCAAACAACTTTTAAATAGTTTGGTATAACTTTGATTCCTCAAAATAAATATAGCATTAAAATTTATTGAATCTCTTTCTAAAAGATATACTTCCTAAGAAAAAAATCTGAAATTTATTAGTTTAATTGTGTCGATTGTGATAAAGTTTGTTATGGAAAGGCAAAACGTAATCTAGAAACCAGAAGGAAAGAACATTTTCGTAACATTAAGTATAAGCAAACTGATAAATCGACCGTAGCAGATTATTTTTGGTCATATAACCATGAAATAAATCTTTAAGTTAAATTATTAAAACAATTAAATACTGCGACAGATTTGGTGGTTTTGGAAAAATATATATATTTTAAAAGACAAACATCGCGTAGTGAATTTTGAAATACCGGCAGTCGATTCTGTTTTTAAATTTGTTTTACTTTCAGGTTTTGGTAGTACTAACAAGAACATATCAACATCGAGCGTTCGTAACGATGGCAACAGCTTTGTTTTCGGCTGAAGATATATAATATAGGCTCGAGGGTATCTATCAGGGCAATTCACAGAAAGTGAAGGCTGACCTCCCCTCTAATGACCAGGGAGTTATGGAGCTGGCCCAAAAGGACGCCCAGCGCCTCCGTGGGGCTTTCCATAGGGCAAGACCTAGAAACTAACAAGGGCCCCCCCATCTGGACCCAAGACGGGATGGAAGTAGATACCACACTTACGCGCGCCAAACCCAAAGGAGAAGGCTACCGATTGGACATCGGTATGGCCGCCTATGTGATCTAGCACACCTTCTACTAGCTATGCTGGCTAGTACACGGGAATATATGGCTTCTCTCAACCCCGTCCGGAGACATACCCGATCTCCCACGGGTATCGGAAACCACTGCCCTCTCGAGTCCAACCCAATCCGAACAACTCCCTATCAGGGAAGGGCTCGAATGTTCGGCCTGAGTTTCCTCTAGTAACGTCAGAGGTACCACGAGAGTACTATGGGTCCACAGCGCCCGCATCACGGCAGCTGAAAGAGACGAATCCCTTTTTTGACGGGACCGGCTGAAGAAATGTAAACATTTTACATGAAATCGTGATCCCGGACAATTTATAAGGTTTATCATCATTGCTTATAAGTTACAAATTGTTATATTTGTATATATTCATATACTCTTGCATCCACACTGACAACTGATAAGCTCTTTAAGAATCTTGAGAATAATTGAAGACATGCACGGAAAAACGGGTTAACCCACATTTTTTAAAAATGGAGAAAACAAGTGCTTTGTGAATGAGGCTGAAAGAAATTGTTGGCATTACTTTATTTAATTTCTGAGAATATGAGTCTCAAGAATACAGTATATATTATCAGGATTATCCTTAATAGAACCCAAAACGTGACTGATCTAATAACAATAAAAATAAAATAATGAAAATAAAGTGAAAACCTTTATCAGCTTTTACTTAAGTTTTATTCTATATACATTTTACAATTTTATGTGAAACTAAAAGGTGTGTCTATTGACATATTTATACGTGGTACACTTTGGATTATTCCTATTTTCAATAAGTATATCATTTTGGTAACTAGGTACAAGCTTTTTAGCTGTAGTCAGGATGATCAAAAAATGCTTCATCAGTAATATTCTCACAAGCTGTGGTCTCAGATTTAAGAGTTTTATAGTACTCATGAGAAATTGTTGGGGTATAATTAATCAGATCCTGTAAGTCCTTTAATTTTTCATGATTTATAGGTCTTGGACCATTGTATTTTGGAGGAAATGTCACACAAGTAAGGGGTGGTTTGCCAGATATTATTTTCCTTCGAATGTCCAAAGGGTCGTAATCCTCAACCCCACCGTAAGTGTATTTAAAATATAACTTAAAGGGGTGGTCTTTAAATACCTTCATGCATGTCACCTTGCTCAAGAATACCTTTTGCCCAGATTCTGAGGCTGTTCTTTTCTGTACTTTGTCGAGAAGAGGCTTCGCAGAAATGAACATGTTATTTGTCATTTTGAAAATGGTTTTTCTCACTAGCTTTATCCACTGATCTGAAACATTAAGCGTAAGCTGCTTGCCTCTTCTTTTTCTCTATTAGGCCGAAGTCACGATGACAAGGACAAATGTATGACCGGATACTGGTTCCGCCATTGTTTGTTTACATTCACAGTAGAGTTTGCCAACATAACGCACTGTTGAAGCACTACGGTTTGTGGTAGTTATTACTTATGAAGTGGGCTAAGAACTTGTCTATTTTCCATGTATCACTTTATTCTTATAACTAAAACTATGCTGGTTTCATAAAATATAATGATAGTTAAACTGAAAGGATACAATCATTTGGTTATCCTGTTCATATGTTAGTTACCATGAGTGCCACTAGATGACAGGCACAGAGCATGAACAGGTTAACCCGTTTTTGACATTATATGGAAAAGGATATCACGAAACGCAAGAACTTCACCTCTCTCTATTTAGCGTTATATGATTGCTGGAGGACAGACCAACACAAAAAGGTAGCTCTCTGTTGCGCAAACAGAGGGCAGCACTTATCGCAAAAATTTTTATTTTGAGGGTTAGCCCGTTTTTTTCCGGGCATGTCTTCAATTGTGGTTAAAGGCGAAGATCGTGTTCCTCCCAGAAATCGCTGCTAGCTTCTGTTTTGCGAAACAAGAGGCTGACCAATATATTCTAAGGACAATATTGTAATATCTTTATGTTTATTTCAGTCCTATACTTATTAATTTCTAAGATCTTCAAGAAGAGCAAAAGCATTTTTGGATATTCTAATAAGTGTTGTAACTAAATTTCTAACCATGAAAATTTAAATCAACTTATAAGTCTACAAAGCTTTACCTCTCACTTTTAATTTCAGCAGACCTACTTGTAATTACCTGAAGAGAGGTTTCCCCGCTGTGAAAAGCTGGTCCTTTCTGCTCTAAAAGCTACATCAGCGCTCTCTTTGAAGGCGTGGCGATCCACTCTACACAAGAAATACTCAACAAGAAAGTAATTTTAACTTTTCTAAACTTATGAAGTGGCTTACACTTCAATATAAGGGTCAAAGCGCTTCTGAGCAAGTAAAAGGGACGTAAAGTTTAGGGAAACGAATTCATTGGCGTGCCATTTCGGGAAAGTAAAAGCTTCTCAATATAGCATAGAGAAGGTATTACTTTATTTAGAGCAGCAGTTGGCGTCACTGTAAGTTTCATTTCAGACTTCAATAATCCTGTTCATTCTGGTATATTTGTCTACATCGTAACAGCTTTTGTAGTATGTGATTCGGTCTGAATATTTTGCAGTATGCGAGTGATATATTTATCAAATTAATTGCAACATATAATATTTGTATGATAAAATAGCATAAAATGAAAAGAGGAGTGTAGGAGGCTGTTCAATAAAGAATGCTCATCATTTTATTACAGTCATGATTTTGTACGGTCATAGTTTTACGCACTAAAATTCAAACTTAGATTCTGTTGCCTTAATGTGAAACAAACACACCGTAGTAGTTTCATTGTTGGTACTCCTAGTACCCGCCTGTGAAAACCAGGCAAGTTCATACATGTTTAGTATCGCCTACTGCTGCAATGGAGGTAACAGGCGTTTGCCGCACCGTGGCTCAGTGGTTAGACTTCTTAGCTCTCACCAAGGCGGCCCGGGGTGGTGGACAACACGGCGATGGGGTGGGTTTTCTCCGGGAACTCCGGTTTCTCCCTCCATCTCATTCCACCGGTGCTCCATCTTCATCTCATGTATCATCTGTGTCACTGCCTGCGGTGCCGTCTGTAGTAAAAGCGGGCGTTAAACACTACACATTTCATCTCATTTGAGGTAACACTCGAGGAACAATATGCGGCTTTGAAATTCTGCTTTCGTCTCAACAAATCTTTAGTCGAGGCCTATACAATGTTACAGGAGACCTATGGAGAGTCTGTTCTTCCCTACAGTACAGCTCGAAGGAAGCTAAAATGTTTACGGAGGGGAGACAGTCAATTTCAAAGGAAGGTGCGCCCAATGCTCCAGTTACTGCTCTTACGGCAGAAAAGATCAACACTGCTGCTGCCATTGTGATATAGGATCGACTAATTACCTTAAGATCACTTTCTGAAATACTGCACATTTCACTGTGTGCCACACACACGTTGATGACAGAAACATCACACACGAGACGTGTTTGTGCGCTATGGGTTCCAAGACTGTTGATTCCCGAAAACAAGGCCATTCGCATGCACGTCTGTATGCAGTTAAAGTTGATGTTAGAGGAAGATCCGGAGTTTCTTTCAAACGAAATCACTCCTGATGAAACTTGGCTACATCATTTTGATCCTGAGAGCAAACAGCAAAGCTCAGTGTGTAAATCTGCTTCATCACCAACCCCCCCAAAGAAGCAAAAGTGGTTGCTTCTGCTGGGAAGGTTATTATCTCCTCATTCTTTGATATTCATGAAATGGTTTATCAGGATGTTGTACCTGCACACACATCTGAAAACATTGCAAGTCCATATCAAGAGCAAAAGACCACATTTCGACACCGCAGGCTGGAATGCTGCACTACGATAACGCGCGGCCGCATATGGCCAATGTTGTTGTTGAATATCTTGCAAAAATCAACGTGAATTGCATCCCTCGCCCTCCCTATAGTCCAGATTTAGCCCCATGTGACCTTTTTCTATTCCCTAACTTGAAGAAACGCCTTCATGGGAGGCATTATGCACCATCAGAAGCAGTGGTGAAGACTGCGGAGGCGATTTTGAAGGATCTCTCAAAAAATTGTTTCCAGGATGTCTTTGAAGACTGGCTGGGACAAGTTCAACGCATTCATGGGCCATCAAAATTATGAGAATGAGTACAGGTACGTTCTCAAAAAAATTGTGATCATTCTTTGATGAAGAGCTCTCGTAGACAATGATTATCCGGGCTTGTAGGCCGTGGTCGGTATCGGTCGCAGCTGAAAGTACAACAAGAGTGTTGCGGCCACGCCACTGAGGATGTTCGACATAGTTTGGATCGAAACTTCTGGAAGAAGATTTTCCCCTAGACCACGGCCTACAAGCCCGGATAATCATTATCTACCAAATGACTCCGACCGTGAAAGCCTACGCACTACAATGTTTACAAAGTTTTACGAAATGAGTGTAACAAAATGCTCTATAAAGCTGCTATGCAGGAATATGTTCAAAGACATTTTAGGCAACATTTTAGTTGAAATATTCATATGCAATTAACACCTGAAAATGAGAAGAAATCGCGAAAATCTGATTATGACTTATGTTGCAGTGTAGAGAAATTCATGTAACAGTAACACAATTAACCTTTTTTTCCTAGCACTTCATAGGGGCACTCATCCTAAATATTCCCTAAATTCCCTCTGCGTGGGAAGAGTGAAGGTAATTTCGTAAGCTTTCACCATAATTAGCTATTGGCAAAATGCAATTTGGTGGCAATCAGAGCCGTCAAGGTAATTCACTTGTAACCTGTTACGTAAATTGATCATCATTTACTGGTAATTTGCTTAGGCACAAAACAGTCGTAAAACCTACTTGTACTGCTGGCCATAAAACAAAGAAATATTTATTAAAATTTCTGCTCTGATTTTAAATGCCAATTACTAATTTGTGCCTATGTTTACAAGTGAAGAATCATAATTGATTGGCACTGTGTGAGTGAAAATATGTTTAATCCAGTGCAGGCAAATATGTCATTGGTTTTGTTCCCCTATTGCAACAGATTTCCTTTCTTTAGTGAAAACAGAATCAGCATTTCATCTGTGTTTCTGAGAAAATAAATTCAGTGAATTATAAGGTAAACGACAACAACGTTATCAAGGAGAAAACATAGATTTTCTGTATTGCAGAAGTGATTAATTTAGTCATTTAGAGATAGCTATGAGTTCGATGCCACATCCTAAAATCAGAGCGAATCTAGTACTTGTAGTTGTTATCGTGTGCTGTGTGTGGACCAGCAAGTATATCCATAGTATTTCTGTTAACTAACTGACTATACTGGTCGCCAAAGTATAAAAACCTTGATGGATAGAGTCAACATGAAAAATTCAATGCCATGGCCGGGATTTGAACCACGGATCTCCTGGTTTCCGTCCAGTCCGTGGTTCAAATCCCGGCCATGGCATTGAATTTTTCATGTTGACTCTATCCGTCAAATATCTTAGCCTATATACGGCTAGTGTGGAGAAATGATTAATTTCCATCAATTAACTAATATAAAAACCTTGTTTCACGTAAGCTTGCCCAGTATCTCTTAACGGTCACGTGACCTAATCACCTCTCTATGGCTGCTGTTGTGGTAATGACTGTCGTGCGGTAAAAATTAGTTTGTTATTTAATATGGTTTGGAAGAGAATTGTCAAATTTATATTTTCGTAACTGTTTGAATTAAATATATTACGCAACAGAGTTGACTTATCTGAAATGCATGTTAATTCTAAAACGAAGTAAAGAGGAGGTTCCTTTGTTCTCAAGCACATGGCACGATAGCACGTGATTTAGCGGTAGTGATGACATATCTGTTTATATGACTTTTATCACTGACCTTGTTTTGAACTGGATTAGTCACGCATCGCCATTCGAGAGTGCGAGAGCTAAATTATTTTATTGATCGTTTATTGCGCGTGTACTTATTATATGTATAATGGCAGAGTCTACCGCCAGTTTTTCGCTGAAGTATCGCAAGGATAATTATTTACAAAGCGGCGGAAAAAGAATTGCGTTGCATGTGTTTAATGCACTCATAGAGAAGAATCCGTCTTTGCCAGTGAGAGAAGTCGAACAGCTGTGCTCTGAAGTTACAGGTTTGAGTGTTAGATCCGTAGGAACATCGCGATGTGAAACTGTGAAAACAGGAAAACTTACCACTCCAGGCAAAAGCAAGAATAAACAAAAGTGCGTGCTCGGAGAAAATACGTGAAAAGTGTTGTGCGTCGTCATGTGTGTATTTTTTCTTTAGAAACGAACTCCCTAACATAAGTAACATTTCGTCTGCTGTAAATGAGGATGCAGATTTACCAAATTTCAGCAGATTGTTTATACAGCTGGAGTTTGTGAATGAAAAAAGAGGCAAGAAAAATGTGCTAAAAGACAGAGGCGATATTGCTGTGTGGCGAAGACGTTATTTAAGGTTAACCAGACTGCACCGAGATAAAAATCGCAAAATATACATGGAGAACACACGACTTTTAAGACTGAAAGACAAGCATTTTTGAAAGGTATGTGTGCTGGTTTAAAAATCCCAGTGGAAAAGGCCAAAGGCATTTCATTATAAACTCTTTCAGTTTCATTGCTCTGTCATTCAGTTTCAACTTGCTCAGTTCATTATAAACTTGTATTTTTGCATGCCTTCATATTCTTATTTGTATGATTTTATTTTTCCTCCCGGCAATTATTACGACGTTCACTGCGGGGTTAAATGTGACGAGAAGGCACCGCCTATGGCCTATGGCGCGAAAGCATTAGCCAATTAGCGCGAGGGGGAAGGTAGTTGAACGCGGAGTGATACATTTCAGCGGGGCAAGGTTATATGAAACAGAGAATGTAATTGAGAGTTAGTAAGCACATGAAAAAACACTATGAATAAATGGGAGGGGATGAGTACATCATAACAGTTGTCGTAGCAACCATTAGAAGGACCAATTAGAGTCGAGAGGTTTCCATGACAATATTAGACGCTAAACCTTTCTAACACGTGCTTAGTATGACCTGCGAGCGAGTTAAACAAACGCTGCAGTAAACACAATACCTTGGTTTTGTTTCTCTTCTGATAACGCTGAGTAAACATAATTTCTTCACGTAAACATATATTGCTGTTATTTGATATAAGGTTACAACAGTTAGAAATCCTGTACTGGCAAGTTCCTTTGATTTTGTGACAATTTCCCCTGGTTTACGTGTGTGTGAATTTGTGTATCTCTGCGCGTGTTTTTTTTTTTTTTTTTTTTTTTTTTTTTTTTTTTTTTTGCCTTCGGTAAAATCCTATATGGCCATCGTAGGGAAAAATAAGAAAAATGAGCAAAATTAAGAGGATGGGAGGAGACTAGATCTGTAGATCACTTTCTTTAAGAAATTGTAGAAGAGCTTGGTATACAGGTTTGTGGCATAACTGTAATATGGTGTTGACGCTAGCGGGAAAAGGAACAGACTGCTGAAGTAGGCGGCGGAGGAAGAAAGAACGGTGGGCTCGGTAGCGAGAGCAACTGAACAGGAGATGATTGAGGTCAGCGGTTTCGCCTGGGTCATCAGGACATACAGGGGAATCGATGAGACGTACTCGGTGTAGATGCGCAGGGTAACATCCATGTCCAAGTCGCATTCTAATGATGGAGGTGAGATGTCGACGTGCAATCCTGAAGCTGGAGAACCAAGGGGTCGTGGATAGATGCGTCTGAACGGCGGCGTAGTGTTTGCCTTTGATGGACTGCGAACGAATCCAGGCGTCATTCCAGCGACAATAGGCGTCACGATGAAGGACCGGGAAGAAATCCGTGTAGGGCAGTTGGATGGTTTGGAAGGTGCCTTGGGTGAGTCCCTCTTTTGCCAGGCGATCGGCGACTTCATTGTATCGAATTCCGACATGCCCTCTGATCCAAAGGAAGTGAATTTGATGTCCAGCTATGGTAGCGTTGTTCACCAACGTCAGTATCTCGTAAAGATAACAGTGCATATCTCTCGTCCAGCAGGGAGATGAGAGTCTCTGCAGCACACTCTGCGCATCGGTTAAGATCAGCAGTTTGGGGAAGCCCTGAGAAATCCCATATTGCAAAGCGTCACGAATGGCCAGAACCTCCGCAGTGTAGCTGGAAGCCTCCAAAGGTAGGCGGTATCGAGCCAGGGCATTAGTAGAAGGACAAACGTATGCGTAACCTACTCCATCAGCAGATTTAGAACCGTCGGTGTAAATCGTGGTGAAATCTGGCCATGTAACATGCAAGAAATGAGAGAGGGTGACGTTCACGTCAGGGCTCCGAATGATGTGATCAGGAAGATAATGCACCGAAGCATTCAAGAAGTGCAAGTCATATGGATATTGAAAGCCCGGAAGAGAGGGACTTTTCAAAATTAAGGGAAAAGCGTGGTATAGATACCGAAAACCCAGTAAGAATAAGGGCAATCGTCGTACAGCTGGGCGTGTTTTTTTGTAATTTACGTCCTCCCAACGTTAAGCCATATCGGACGGTGAATGAATTGGGTGAATAGATGCTCAAATGAGTCCAGAGTCCATGGAGCTTAGAGTTACCCGACATTCGTCTTGAAAAATAAGCGAAAACCCCGGAAGAACCTTATCCAGGTAACTCACCCTGACCGAGATTCGAACTCGGAACCTCTTGAACGTGAGGCAGGCATGCTACAATCTACGCTACCTAGGCGGGCTGGGTGTGTTGTGATTATTTGCAATTGTGCTTTAATGTATGTTTAATTACGTCTAAAAAATAGTGACAAGCGAAACCTGAACATGCTCGGGAACCAAATAATACTATATTTGGTAAAGGTATTCCAATTGCAGGACATACACGTGAAATACGAGTGATATGCTCCGTGAGAGAATACTTCAAGGAGTATAGATTGAAAGGGGAGCTTATGACGTCATTCTCTAAGGTGCTTGATAGGACTTCATGTGCTGTAGTTATCAGAAAGAACACTGTGATTAAGATTGAGCTGATGAACTATTAAGACATTTTAATCAATAGTAATTGGAAAAAAATAATAATGTACTTTTTATTTATTAATATTTTATATATGAAAATATAATTTTGAGGAATTTCATGAAAGTACAGCATATGAAGTTTGCACCAGTTATTAAGAGCAGTATATATTGCCTATGCACAAAAATTCAAAGCTATACCTATTATAGTTTTCTATAAAAGTGTACCTAAAGTTTCAAAAAGCAAGTTACAGTAAACGATTGAGTGTTGCAGATATCGCCTCTAAAATTGTCACGACGTCAGACCGGCTGGTGTGAGGCCGTGACTGTCTTGGTTTGTTGTCACACGATGTTCTGCCTTCATTAAACTTTCGTACCCAAGAGCGCAGGTTAGACACATACATGGCACTATCACCACATGCCTCGCTCAACTGGCGATGAATTTCAATAAGTGTCACACCACAAAAATGGAGAAAACGAATAATTACACGCTGTTCTTGCAATGAAAACGTCGCCATTTAAGTATCAAAGACTTTCCAGACGCTCATATAGAGTTCTTTGCACTGTACAGTGCTTCCCTCTTTGTCACGCATTCACAAAGAGTCCACCTGTATTTAAAAAGATTAGGAGTTCCTATCTAGTTCCAATATTCCAGAGGTCCAGAGGTAGTCTTGGTCGGGCGGGGCAATTTTTCCTTTTCCCCCCGTCCGGGTGTCTTATGCTGCAGTACCTAGCCGCTTTGCGGCTTAACCTTCGAAGTGGGTCAGGAATGATTTTTATTCTTCTGCTGGGGGTAGGTTGTAGTTTTGTTTAGAATGTTTGTTTGGATGCCCTTGAGTAATCTAAGAAGGCAGCAGCTTAGCGGTTTTATTGCGTTCTCCCATTAGGCGGGGGGGGGGGGTAGTGTTTTTGCCCCGTTTTGATTACGGGTGGCCTAACGCTTGAGCCATCAGGCTTAATATGAATTTTGGAGTTAATGGGCTTTACCTTGGGTTAACCAAGGGGCCCGAAGACCTCTCTGGGGAGTTTGTATGATGGCAAGCGTCTTTGCGCCCCCTTGTCATATCTGCCTAGGGAGTGCACCAAAGCGTTGCCATGGGTTTGGATTTTGTCGTAAATTGATCGTGCCCTCTCTCGGATGGCACCGACAATGTACGGGATTTTAGAAATGTTCATGAAGGATCTGGGCTGGAAATCTCCAGTGTGTATTGTATATCACCCTGAGCGCCCTGTTCTGCAGCGTCTGGAGTCTGACGAAGGTGGTATTTGCCACTGTTCCCCAGATATCACAGCCGTACAAAATCATGGGTGGGATGATCGCCCGATACAGCTGGTGTTTGAGACATGGGGCATGGTTTAACGGAATATTGGATATAGGTTCCTGAACGCGACGTGTCCAAGCTGGACCTTGCCTTTGACGTGCGGAGCGTAAGTTAATTTGCGGTCCAGCGTCACTCCGAGATACTTCGCCGTTTGCACCCATGGTGTGGTGGTGGTAGGGGGATTCTGGGTCTACTTACACCCAAGGCTGCTTTAGGGCTTATTTCGCCCTCTTCAGCCAGAATAATTATTTGTTTGGGAGAGGCAGATGGCTCTTTTTTTTATTTATTTTTCTTTTTATTTTTACTTATTTTTTATTTTTTATTATTTTTTATTATTATTATTTATTTTTTAATATTTTTTGTATTTATTATAATTTTTTATATTTTATTTTCTTTTTTTATTATTATTTCTATTTCTTTAATTTTTTGTATATATTTTTTTATTATTTTTTTTTTTACTTTGAATTTTTTGTACATATTCTAGGATATTCTACATAATGAGAAATTTATCCTAAGGTAGTCAGATGAAATTTCCTTGGTTATCGCAGAAGCTGTTGTAGGTGTTGTTGTATTTTCTGTTCTTCTTCTTCTTTTTCTTGTTCGTACTGTTTAATGATAGTTGTTAGAGGAGTGTCGAAGTCAGTTGTTAGAGCAGGGCACCCATGGGATTCCACGGTGCCGTAAAATGAAGTCCTGCGGTAATAGGTTGGCACTGGTTTTCGCCGGGAAAATTGCAGAGCTCTTCTCCGGGTTAATTGCCATTCACCATTTTGCGCTCCATTCGCCAATGGCCCGGAGCGGGGATTGGATCTGCCGAAAGCTATACCTCGGGTTTCTGTTTACCGCGAAGTACATGAGATCGTCCGCATACTGACAGGTGTGGGTGTTGTGTTGTGTGGGTATGTCGGCCATGTAAGCTGCAAAAAGAATAGGAGTGTTATAACTCCTCTATTTGTACGACCTGCAAATGCTCTAAACCGCTCATGGGGTCTGTGTACTTCAGCAAAAGCTACATTTCTCACCATGTTGAGACTAATGTTATTCATCCAACATTCTGCCCCTTATCATGACATTATCACCAATTGTAAAGTTTAAAACTACAGATAAATCCCGCAAAGTTGTTACCCTTTCAGGTTTACTAAGACGATATCGTGCAGAATGTGTGCATTTCTTTCTACATCTCTCCTTCTCTCTCGCTACTGGACCACTTGGTAGATATTGGCACTTCTCCCAATGGAGGTACTATCTCGTCCAACCTAAGTTCTTGGCACGATCTCCTGCCAAACCCCTGGAAAATTTGATTGCCTATGCTTGCGGTTTGCTTTCCTGCCGAGCTAGGGCACTGCTAACGTTCTGCTGATGTACATGGCCTCGTTAGCCAGCCTCACTTTGCTGGTACACTCGCAATACTAACGAACTAAGTACTACCATGTTTATGTGATTGACATACTTGAGGAAATACATTTGTGGTAGTAAAAAAGTCCTCTACTGTTCTGCAAACAATTCCTAAAAGACGCATGTTGTTCCACGTAATGGGTTGTACTATAAGCTCTGGCGTTATCTAAGTCACAGTTTTACTGACAAATTATTTTCTTCACAGTACGTTGTATGTTATTCGATAATTCTGTGTGCTTTGTCTCTCTACATACTAGGGCAGTTCAACAAAGAATGGTCATAATTTTTTACGGTCATAATTTTTCACACTAAAATTAAAACTTATTATCTTCTGTTACCTTAATGTGAAACAAACACGCCGTAGTAGTTTCATTGTTGGTTCTCCTGGTTCCCGCCTGTGAGAACCAGACAAGTTCAGACATGTTCAGTATCGTGTACCACTACAATGGAGGTAAAACGCGAGGAACAATATACGGCTTTGAAATTCTGCCTTTGTCTCAACAAATGTTCTCTTGAGGCCTATACAATGTTACAGGAGGCCTATGGAGAGTCTGTGCTTCCCTACAGCACAGCTCGAAGGTGGTTTAAACTTTTTAAACAGGGAACACAATCAGTTTCAAAGGAAGGTGGACCTGGTGCTCCAGTTACTGCTCCTAAGGGAGAAATCATAAACACTCCTGCTGCCATTGTGAGACAGGATTGTATTGTATTTATTTCATCCTTTGGAACATAATACATATGTTATAGGACACGTCAGTTCAAGATACAAAGATAAATATAAAAAGTTACAAGAGACTAAAAACTGTAACTGATACAGGATCCAACAAAAGTCTAAATTAGAAAAAGCAAATAAATATGGTCAATACATTGTTGGTTACAATTTCTGACATAGTCAATTTTTTATCATTAATACTAATTATAGTCAATGAC
This sequence comes from Mantis religiosa, assembly GCA_030765055.1. Lineage (NCBI taxonomy): Eukaryota > Metazoa > Arthropoda > Insecta > Mantodea > Mantidae > Mantis > Mantis religiosa. Next base: position 31,819,172 of record CM060957.1, read on the forward strand.
AGCATTAGAAGCTAATTCTACACATGATCCCTTAATCAGCTTAATGAATTTATCATCTTCAAGTATAATTAAAGCTGCAATGCCATAATTCACTTAAGTTATATAAACATTTATTTATGAGGAAAGCCTTTTGAGATGCTAGCTATTGATTTAATATCAGATGGCAGTTTATTGTAAAGCTTAATTCCCAGTATATGTACATGCTTTTGAGAGACAGTTTTAACTACACTATCTCTATAGTAATTCATATTGACGAATTACCTTAATATCACTTTCTGAAATCCTGAACATTTCATTGGGTGCCACATTTCCATGAAGCAGGCTGGATGCTGCACCAAGGTAATGCACGGCTGCATATTGCCAATGTTGTTGCTGAATATCTTGCAAAATTCAACATGAAGTGATACCTCAACCACCCTATAGTCCGGATTCAGCTCCATGTGACTGCTATCTATTCCCTAACTTGAAGAAACGCCTTGGTGGGAGGCATTATCCATCATCAGAAGTAATGGTGAAGGCTGCAGAGGCGATTTTGAAGGATCCTCAAAAATGTTTTCCAGCATGTCTTTGAGGACTGGCAGAAACGCTGGGACAAGTGCATCGCATTCAGGGGAAACTATTTTGAGAAGGGCCATCAAAATTATGAGGATGAGTGAAGGTACGTTGTCGAAAAAATTGTGATTATTCTTTACAGAAAAGCCGTTGTACTTTGTTCTTTTAAGTTAAATAAGGATGAGTGTAAAGACCACAACAAAGACACTTTTGATACCTGCATTTGCACTTAAGGTGTCAAAGTCCAGATTCTGATCGCGAGCGTCAAACTGACACTGAATTTTATTCATCTGGAAACAGCAAGCTATATGCAACCATGGAAGGAATGTAAAAACTACGACGGCTGTTCAAAAACAATGATCATAACTTTTTACGGTCATAATTTTTCCACTAAAATTCAATCGCATATTCCGTTAGCTTAATATGAAAAAACACGCTGTATTAGGTTCATTGTTGGTATTCCGCGTTCCCGCCTGTGAGAACCAGGCAAGTTCCGACAAGTTCAGTATCACCTACCGCTGCAATGGAGGTAACAGGCAGTTAAAGTTGATGTTAGAGGAAGATCCGGAGTTTCTTGCAAACGTAATCACTGCTGATGAAACTTGGCTACATCATTTTGATCCTAAGAGCAAATAGCAAAGCTCAGTGTGGAAATCTCCTTCATCACCAACCCCCAAAAATGCAAAAGTGGTTGGTTCTTCTGGGAAAGCTATGGTCATCTCATTCTTTGATATTCATGGAATGGTTTATCAGCATGTTGTACCTGCACACACATCCGTAACTGGACAAACTACAGGGATGTCCTGAAAACATTGCAAACCCATGTCAGGTGCAAAAGACCACATTTCCATGAAGCAGGCTGGATGCTGCACCACGATAATGCATGGCCACATATTGTCAATGTTGTTGCTGAATGTCTTGCAAAAATCAACATGAAGTGCATTCCTTACTATCCCTATAGTTCGGATTTAGCCCCATGTGACTTTTTTCTATTCCCTAACTTGAAGATGCGCCTTCTTGGGAGGCATTATCCATCATCAGAAACAGTGGTGAAGGCTGCGGAGGCGATTTTGTAGGAGCTCCCAAAAATGGTTTCCAGCATGTCTTTGAATACTGGTAGAAACGCTGGAATAAGTGCATCGCATTCAGGGAAGACTATTTTGAAAAGAACCATAAAAATTATGAGGATAAGTAAAGGTACGTTGCCCCCCCCCCCCCCAAAAAAAAAGATGATCATTCTTTATTGAACCACCCTCGTAAATATAACATTTTGCAGTGTATTTTCATTCTCTATTATATAATATGAAATGTATCGCTAAAACCTTTTATTTTGCACGAAAAACTTATTGTTAAATAAAACACCCTAAGAGTTATTGGTCAATCCGTTGCTTCTTGTTACTCAAGATAAACGTTAGTATTAAGTATTCCCTTAGAGATGCATTGTGTAGGAACAAATAAACAGAAACTGGGGACGACAGGCATGTGTAGATTAGTGCAATAGGCAAGAGAGAGAATGGATAGCTCGGATGAGAACAGGAACAATATTCCTAAATGGGATAAGAGATAGGGAAAAGGTAATTTGTGAAGTGTGTGGGGGAAAAAGAAGGTATAGAACAATATGCAACAGAATGCGAGGAAGTTGCAATATTGTGAGAAAAAGGTTTGGGAGGAAAAATGGGAGAATGTAGAGATGAGGATAGTAGCTGTAAAAATGTTAACGGGAAAGGAGGAAAAGAAGGTAAGAAGTATTGTGGTGAGTTCTTACAGAAAGTAAAAGAAAAATGGGCAAGAAATATAAAGAAGAAATATAAATAAATATATAAGAAAAAGGGTGGGGGAGAAAAGGTTTAATTAAGTAACAAGGAGGCATGGAGTTTAAGAGCGACCTGGCAGAGCAGACAATCAGGATGTGATGTAAGCCAAGGTAGCAAAAAGGTTAGGACAAATATATGTAGCCAAAAGTTGTAAATTATAAAAAAATTGTAAAATTTTGCAATATGCACAGTAAATAGTTCAGTCATTCATTCATTAATCACCACAGTACAGCAGGATTAAACGATAAACACATTTCTGAAGAGCTGGCTTTGACATTCATATATCTGATATGTGAAAACACACACACACACACACACACACACACACACACACACACACACACACACATACACACACACACACACACACACACACACACACACACACACACACACACACTAACTCACACAGACACACTCCCTCTCACTCTCTCTATGTCGCCCACACTCTCTCTCTCTCTCTCCCTCTCTCTCACACCCAAAAGGATTTTAGAAGAACATAGCATTTTATACATCTTAGACTGGTGTACTTTATAACTACCCATATGCGTTGACAAATTTTATGTAACTTCTGCATGAAAATTGTGTTACTTTCTCAACCACGTAAAGTCTGTCTAGTTAATGGCAGTGCAGTTTGCCGCTCAAAGGAAACTACTCTCCCGCCCACTAATGACCGTCATAAATCTATCTCCACACTTCAGAAATGGAACACTGTCGTTGAGGACCAATAGCAACCCTGATTTTCTCGAAGTGACAGTCGCATGTTTACTCCACGTGGAGTCTCAGTTACCAAAGTTCCAACTTCCAGTTGATCTGTTTCATTACGTGCAGAAATTCGTTGTGGGAGGGAACTGCCATGGTAAATGCAAATGAAGTAGTAGATAACTTTCAGTCAAGTGTAAATAATCAAAGTGATGACAATAGTGTGAATAGCTGGACCGAGTTATATTACTGGAAAAGCCTCAAAAAACAAAGTTATAACGGGAATTTTTTCTAAGCATATTCAAGCGCTTGTTTTGAACACATATAAATATGTGCTGAAAAATAATCTTGGTAAGGGGTCGTGCAGTGAACCTGATGATAAATTCTGGGTATTCACAGAAATACAGTAAGAAATATTGTGACGAAAGAAATACCAAAGACGCCGATCAGGTGTGAAAACAAAAGGAAACGTTTCTCTAAATTAGATAATTTCATATGCGTGTTAATTCGTCGAGAAATGTATAGATTCTATACAAAAGGGAGAGCGCCCACCTTAGACGAATTGGTTGCACATTTGCAAGAAATTTGTGATTTTCCTTATCGGTACTGCACCTTGCGCGGTCTCCTAAAGGAGCTGGGTTTCAAATACCGCACTTTGAATAAGATAAGTGTTATTATGGAATCCAGTAGCATTGTAGCTTGGCGATATGCATCAAAACTAAGGAAGTTTTGCAGTAATGGACATAACATAATTTATTTAGACGAAACCTCGTACGATACCCATGACGTATCGAGAAAGGTGGCAACCTAGCAGAAAGATCTGGGAGAAGGAGGGCCGGTTGCAAAACGATTGTAAGGGTTCGTAAAAGGCAGCGGCCGACGTGCACACCAGTTAACTAAGCAGCCTTTACTTATAGTAGGTTAAACTATTGTATTGCACTAAAACAATTCATGCAGAAATTTCATATCCCGGTCCATCCAATCAAACTATTTATTTATTTTAATTTACCTAATTTACCCGAAAATACGGAAAATATGAAGCTATTAACAGTGAAGCAAACAAATATATACAAATAAAATAATTTTTAACACAAAGGTTCACTTACCTTAAAAGAAAAAAAAGATGACAATTTTCTTATTAATTGATGAAGATCGTGTTTTCGAGAAAACTCATTCACATGATCAGATGTAAGAACCTCGTTGTCAACGTTACAATCATTAGATGTGTCTGCCAATACTACCACATTGTGAAAATGAAATAAAATTAAAACGCATTAAATCCATGGGACCATTTCTGGATTTATTTCACGGTTAAGTCTCCAAAAATAATCTGCTTCGGTCGATTTGTCCTCTGTTTATATTTAATATTACGAAAATGTTTTTCTTTCTGGTTTCCAAATTACATGTTATTAATGTAAATTTTTAAGTTTTAATTAATTAAAAGGCATATACCGGAGTAATGTATTTAAAGGCACTAATTCTTTAAGAATAAATTCCTAAATATAAATTTACATAAAAATATTATAATTTTGAATTTGTGTTGTTATAATTATAGCAAGTTATTGTGTAATTCGTTATCAATTTTAATAAATTATTTTTATTTATAATTTTAATATTATTATTAATATTATATTGTACTTTTTTGTAGACTAAATATAGTTTCTTCTTTTTTTGAAGGTAGATTAATTCCTACATTATTTTTAATTTTTGGATGAGGTTATAAACCTGAACGTTGATAAATGTCCTAGTATTCAAGTACTTACAATAGTAACTCGCTACAAATGTGTGTCTCGAATATGAGAACTCTAAGTTGTAACAGTAGTTTCCATTTATATTTAGAAAAGGTCTAAAACAATTTATAAATTCATAAAAAAATGTGTAAAAATGTGTGTAATTTTGTGAATGGCCGTAGTAATAATTGTATGACGTAATGTGGTGACGTAGCACTGAATCGGCCAATAATAGGAGTAACCATAGTAACCGAAAATTAATAATCTTGGTATATGTGTTCTGGAATCTGAGGAGTGATGAATAAGGAGTAAGGAGATTTATGTAACAATTGAAAATGTTTTTATTAAAAAAGTAAGAATTTATCGATATGCTTGCGGTAACCTGCAATTGACTAGGAAAAAAGTTCAAGTAAAATGTAATCCAGATTATAAAATTAAATTATTTGTTACGAAATTGGACCTCTCCAAAACTTTATTTATTTCAATCCGTACCACACCTGAAAACCAGAGGTCTCATGACTCTTGTGTAAAATAAGATGATACAATTGTTGACTAGAAGAAACTGATAGCCGCAAAAAACATACAAGAAGAGAAAGAATTGTGCTTCCAACATAGAAATGATGCACCAAAGCGGTCTACCGAGAAAATATTTTGAGTCAATTCGAGAATTTAAAGACGCGCCGGTATGTTGGCCATAGTACCTCAAGGGGTTACAGCGACTGGACGGAAACCAGGAGATCTGTGATTCAAATCCCGGCTGTGGCATTGAAATTTTTCAGTTGGCTTTATTACATGTTGTTATTTCCAATATGAACTTTACCAGAATCTAAACAATTAAATTGATATGTACTAGATTTTTTACCATTAGGAATTTTAGTTTTTTAGCGAAATGTAGTAAATTTTAATAACATATTTGAGGAACTAATGTTATACCGATTTTTTTAAACTTTTTTGAATGTGTCTATTAACCCATGGATGGAAAGTAAATTTTTAAAATTATATTCGTATTTATATATTTAACAGTTTCAGGATATTTCTTTTAAACGTTGAGTATTAAGTCTCTATTAAACCATTAATTCATGGAAATTAATTGTTCTTTCACACTAGCCGTGTGTAGGACGCACTATAAAAGGTTAGAGCCAGACTGAAAAATTCAATGCCATAGCCGGGATTTGAACCACGGATCTCCTGATTTACGTCCAGCCGCTCTAACCCTTGAGCTACTATGGCCAACGAGCCAACATGATATTAAATTTTCCAACTGACTCGTGTTTCTCCCGATAAACCACTAGGAGTTCTCATAAACACATGAGACAACTACCTTAATGGCGACTTACTATGCTGTAAGTACTTTAAGGCCCGGGCTTTATAGTTGGGACCACTATTAGGTACAATTGTTCTTTCACACTAGCCGTGTATAGGACGCACTATGAAAGGGTAGAGCCAGACTGAAAAATTCAATGCCATAGCCGGGATTTGAACCACGGATATTCTGTTTTTCGTCCAGCCGCTCTAACCATTTGAGCTACTGGGGCCAACATGCCGACATGGCATTCATCAGTATTAATAATATGTTCGTATTCTCTATTGAATTCCTCTTTATTCAGGGATATGTTTATTAACCTATAAATCAAACTATTAAAAACAGCATATTTATGTGAAAAGGGTCAAAACTTTTATTTTTATGTAATTAATTATATGAGTATACATCCCATAAATTGCAAAGTTTAATTTATTATTATCTATTATTATCTTTAGATATAGAAAAGGAAGGAATCCATTACTTTGGGTCTCTAATGTGAATTCTATAGTTTTAAGCAGTCCGTCTCGGTAGCGTGATGGTAGTATGTCTGCCTCATGTTCAAGAATTCCCAAGTTGGAATATCGGTCAGGGAGAGCTACCTGGATAAGGTTTTTTCCGGGATTTCCCCTTATCCTTCAAGACGAATATAGGGTAAGTTTAAGATCCTCGCACCCTGGACTCATTTGAGCATCATTATTTCACCCAATTCATTCACCGTCCAATATGACAACGTGTTTAACAGGAACTATAGCAAAAATATCATCAACCTAATTATACCAGGCATTAAAAATTGAAGGGAATTCTTTAGTGACTTGCATTTCGAAAAAGCTCATGAAAAGGTAAACTGAAAAAAGGATTGCCCATTCGAAGCCAGGAGTTTGTTGACAAAAACAAATGTAAATGCTGATGTCAAGGCACGCTGTAATAATAAAACGTCGGTATCTTAAACAATCTATGTGATAAGTTTAACTGATAGACATTGTATTCTACCTCTAAATAGTCACATGTATCCAACTATAGGATGAGCATAATTACCGCTTTCTCCTAATTATAGAAATGGTCTTACCTCGTCGTTGCACAATACATTCAAACGGTATTGATTCTCATATCCCAATATCTAATCTGCTTTTCCCATCTGTGTTTGGATAATACCATCTGGAGCAATTAACACGTCGCACGCGTTCATTCCTCAGCATCTCAAAGGGGTGTTTCGTTGACAACCATATAGCATTATATGATTAAACCGATAAATTGATTTGAAACAGAAACACAGAAGTACTTAACATAAATATACTACGTACACAATCCAAAATAAATAAACTATACTCTGTTTCATATAACCTTGCCCCGCTGACGTGTATCACTCCGCGTTCAACTACTTTCCCCCTCGTCCTAATTGGCTAATGCTTTCGCGCCATAGGCCATAGGCGGTGCCTTCCCGTCACATTTAAACCTGTAGTAAACGTCATAATCATTGCCGGGAAGATAGATAAAATCATACAGATAAGAATATGGAGCCATGCAAAAATACAAGTTTATAATGAAATGAGCAAGTTGAAACTGAATGACTGAGCAATGTAACTGAAACAAGTTTATAATGATAGGTTTTCGGCTTTTTCCACTGGGAGTTTTTAAACTAGCACACATACCTTTCAAAACTGCTTGTCTTTCAGTCTTAAAATTCGTGTCACGCCATACGTTACTTTTCCTGTATTCTTCATTCTCCCAAAGCACGTCAAGGTAGTATATTTTGCGACTTGTATCTCGGTACAGTCTGACTGACCTTAAATAACGTCTTCGCCACACAGCAATATCGCCTCTGTTTTTAGCACATTTTTCTTGCCTCTTTCTTCATTCACAAACCCCAGCTGTATAAGCAATCTGCTGAAATTTGGTGAATCTGCATCCTCATTTACAGCAGACGAAATGTTATTTATGTTAGGGAGTTCGTGTCTAATGAAAAAAACTATACAAATGACGACGCACATCACTTTTCACGTATTTTCTCCGAGCACGCGCTTTTGTTTATTCCTGCTTTTGCCTGGAATGGTAAGTTTTCCTGTTTTTTCAGTTTCACATCGCGATGTTCCTACGCATCTAACACTTACACCTGTAACTTCAGAGCACAGCTGTTCGACTTCTCTCACTGACAAAGACGGATTCTTCTCTATGAGTGCATTCAACACATGCCCCGAAATTCTTTTTTCGCCTGTTTGTAAGGATTTACCCTTGCGATACTTTAGCTCAAAACTGGCGCTGGACTCTGCCATTATTCATAGAAGTACACGCGCAATAAACGATCAATAAAATAATTTAGCTTTCGCACTAGGCACAACCACCTTCGAATGGCGATATATGACTAATCCAGTTCAAAACAAGGTCAGTGATAAAAGTCATATGAGCAAATATGTACCGCTGAAGCACGTGCTATCGTGTCATGTGCTTGAGAGCAAAGAACCACCTCTTTACTTCGTTTAAGAATTAACATGCATTTCAGATAAATCAACTGTGTTGCGTAATATATTTAATTAAAACAGTTACGAAAATATAAATTTGACAATTCTCTTCCAACACATATAGTTAGTTATATTCAGATATATCACCATGTTAAATAACGAACTAATTTTTACCGCACGACTGTCTTTACCACAACAGCAGCCAATGAGAGGTGATTAGGTCACGTGGCCGGTAAGAGATACTGGGCAAGCTTACGTGAAACAAGGATTAATACAAAATTTCTAGTTATATGAACATTTCATTGGTAATAAAAACAACTTTAGCCTACGCATTTTTAATCAAAATGCTTCCATCATTTTTGTAAACAAAATTAAATTTTTGATATATTCTCCATATAAGTGATAGTTTAGGTTGAGGAATTCTCCTGAAAAACTTCTGACCATCCTTGGAAAGTGCAAAACTTAAATGTATCGTTTGATTTTGTTAACCAACTGTTCGATTTCACACACAAACTCACGCACACACGCACACGCCCCCGTAGTTTTTCCCCCACAGTGGTTTTCCTTACTGTTTCATGGGGCCTGGAATCTCATTTATACTTCCGGTGAATTCCCCTACCGAAATTTAAGTTGGAATACTTTTGTCTTGTGCGTATTATACCCAAACAGTAGAGGAAGTAAAAATACTCATAACTGGGTTTCCCGAGGTTAAGTGTTTTAATATAACGAGTTTTCCTTAAGTCGCCAAAAGCTCTTTAGTCCGATATCCCAAGTCTATGCAGGAATGGTTTTTGCCTTCCAATTGCCAGCTTCTCTCTTCTCTCCGTGTCGTAACTTTGGCGCAGCTGGTGCTGGGAAACTTAAGTGTACGGTCGATGGAGGGTGGGGGGTGGGGATAGAGCAGTTTACGTATTTTAATTCTACTTTACTAAGGGTTTCTGGGTATTGATTACAATTACTTCAATAGTCTAACATTGGACGTCTTAAGTGTGGTTGTACAGTTCCAGGTTGCTGATGAATTCCACACACGGTGTTCAAAATAGAGCTAAAAGTTACGTTGCATACAATTAAATTCCTCTAATCACGTTTCTATAATTTACTAAGACATCGCGTACTCCTATGTCCTTGAAATAGATTTTAATTTGAACTACGTTGGGAAATCATTTGTAAAATGCTTCAATGGTGTTTTATTTTGCGCCAAGTTGCGAAAGACATTTGAAGCAGAAGCATTATTTATTCTATGCCCTTTGGAAGAGAACATTTTTATGTTCTGTTGCTTCTTGGAATAATGATAACTTAAAGATAATGCTTGTTTATTTTTTATTTTTGTATAATGTTTACGTTAAGTCATATTGGACTGTGAATGAAATGCGTGAAATGCTGTTCAAATGTGTCCAGGATCTATGGAGATTAGAGCAACCTGACATTCGTCTTTAAGGATAAGGAAAAACCCCGGTAAAAACCTTATCCAGTTAACTTAACCTGACCGACATTCGAACTCGGGACCTCTTGAACATGAGGTGCGTGTTTATTGGATGTGAGAATTTAAAAAATAGAACGAATTTAACTTGAACTCAAGCCGTTGTCTTGGATTAATGTCTTTCTCTTTTATGTTGATTTTCTGAAATAAAAACTGGCATATTTCCTTTTTCTATATGGTAGGTCTAACTATGGATCATTTAACAGAAAGTGATGCAACACAATTTATATTAAAATTCTTCTAATGCATTCATTTCTCAATTTACTCTCGTATTTTTTCCCCTCTATGCCCGTTAGCAGCCATAGTTTTTCATATACTAATGTGGTCTGTAACTTTTCTGACATAATATAGATCAAAGACAGTTTTTCAGATATACCTTTTTTTCTTTTTTTTTTCAACATGGTGTCCTTGTAACTCTATACACTTCTTCCAGTAATTCTCCCATCTCCGTAACCCGTTCAAATAGTACTCGGCGTTTATCACTGCAAAATAATTGTTCAGGAAACTAATTGCCCCTTCATTTGACGAAAATCTGTCCTCCGAGCGCAATTTTCAGATGAGGGAACAAAAAGAAGTCGCTTGGGGCTAGATATCGTAAGTAAGGCGGAATATCAAGCAGTTAAAACGGTAATTCGTGGATTTTTGCCATTGCAACCGCTGGGGTGTGAGGCAGTACGTGTCTTGGTGAAACAGGATTTTCTTTTTTTGCAAATGTGGTCGTTTTTCCGGAAATTTTGCCTTCAGCTTGTCAAGTAATGATGCGTAATATGCTCCTGTAATCGTGTTTCTTTTTTGAAGATAAACAGTTAAAATTACTGCATGACTATCCCAAAAAACAGTCGCTTTCACTTTCCCAGCCGAAAAAACATAACAGATTTTGCTGTTTTTCGCAGCCGGCTCTGCCTTTTTCAGTCCTCTGTTTGGTCCGTAGTTTTGTTTTGGTGTATCCAAGTTTTATCAATAGTATTAATCGGTGCCAAAACTCGGATTTTTTGGCCTAAACTGCGCCAGCTGGGCGTTTGAAATGTTCATTCAACCACGTTTTTGGTCTAACGACAGCAAACGGGTCATCTAACTCGTGCACATGCTTCTCATTTGTAAATGTTGGTTTAATATGTGACAAACTCGTTCTTTTGACATGTTCATAGCCTCTGCTATCTCTCCCACTTTAATTCGGTGGTCGTCTAGCACCATTTGATTAATTTTGGCGATGTTTTCGTCGGTAGTTACACTTTTTGGTCGTCCCGAATGTTCAGTGTCTACAGTCGTATCAAGGAAAATGGTACCAAAGATCCTGGAAGCTGACACCGCGCACCATACTCCAAACTTTTCATCATGCAGTGGGGTTTCGTGGGTCTTTTGAGGGTTTGCAGCAACACAATATCGGGTGTTTAATTTGTTTATGTAGCCTGACAGATGAAACCATACCTCATCTGTAAATCACGTTATGGAGAGAATGTCTGGACATCCTGAAACCATCGACAGTAACTGATTCGTTTATCATAATCTGCTTCTTTCAGTTGTTACACCATATGCACTCTGTAAGGTCGGAGCTCTTTGACATGTTCCATATGAATATCCTGATTCTTGGCTCAATCGACACAACGATTTGTTTGGAGAACTCAATAGGCTTCTGCGAACATCTGTAACAAATGACGGTCTATGTTTTCCACTCTCACTAATGAGTATACGAGTTGTCTCCAGCTTTCTTACCAGCGATAAAAGTGTTGCCTTTCCCGTAACATGGCGTACATTAAATTCTCTTTGAAATTCCCGCTGTGTTGTTACCAAGGAATTTGTCTTCCAGTATGTTTTCAAAATGTAAACACTCTCCCGTGGTGAGTAGCTACTACATATTGCTATTATGACTGCACATTTAAGACTGTCAACTGTCAAGAATTGTCTGTTTTCAATTCCCCCAGAACCACCGAAGTCATTAAAACGAATTTGTAAATTCTAAGAGCTTTCAAAGGAAAATTATGTCCTATGAAATGGTTCAGGTTTATGTGGATCACTCTGTATAATTTTAAGGCCTTTCACTGTAAATTATGCTTATGTTTAAATATTTTACCAATAACAATAAATTCCTCATACTCCTACTTGCTGTAGGATTTAGGCGAATTACTAGTATACAAAAGTATAAATATTTTAAGGCATAAAACTTGTGTGCAATAAGATTTCGTTAGTTTTATTTTAAGTTTATACTAAGTTTTAGTAATTGCAGGGCTAATCATTGATGTGGGTTTTAATTTTGTAAATATTTTTACTTTACTGAAACGATCAACTTTTATTCTTTTAATTCCACGCTTTTATTGTTCCCTTTGGCTATGCAAAGTTTATAGATATAAGCCTAAAGTATTTGACTATTCCTTAAACCTTATGCACTCCCTTAATACGTTCTACTGACAAGATAAATTATAAAATAATTTCTTGAAGTTAATTTACTTGAAGTTAGTACAGTAAGATCCATATAAACCTGAACCATTTCAAAACGCCATAACTTTTGAACCAATAATAGGACACAATGCAGCTTTGGGAGAATATAATTCACAACAGGGAGATAACATTACACTATTTACATCTCAGAGAAAATGTTGTAAGTGTCCTCCACCAGCATCTACACATGTTTGCATTCGTCTCTCCATATTCTCTGAAGTTTTACGGAGAGTATCCTCGCCAATGTTACTTATTTCGGTTCGAATGGATTCCTTGACAATATCCTTGACAATTGTCCGCCACCTATTCTTGTCCATTCTAATGACGCCATAGAAATTTTAACCAGTTTCTTTGATAACCGAATAATCTCAAAAGGTCTTTGCCCCCCTGGTCCCCTAATCTAGCCTCACCGGATTTTCTATTGTGGGATATCTAAAAATAGAGCGTACAAGAATAGGCCATGGACAAATGATATTCTCAAGGAACATTGGGGAGGATACTCTCCGTAAAACTTCAGAGAATATGGTGAGACGGTACAAACATGTATAGATGCTGGTGGAGGACATTTGCATAATTTTCTCTGAGATTTAAATAGTGTAATGGAATCTCCCAATTGTTTATTATATTCTCCCAAAGTTACACGCGTGTCCTATTACTAGTTAAAAAGTTATGGCCTATGGAAGTGGTTCAGATTTATATGGATCGCAGTGTAGCTGCTAGTGGGTACAGTAGGGTAGAGCACTTTATCCTCAGGGTATGTGTGGATATGTATGGAAATGAAATGTGTAGTTTTTAACGCCCGCTTTTACTACATACGGCACCGTAGGCGATGACACTGATGATACATGAGATGAAGATGGAGCACCGGTGGAATGAGATGGCGGCGGAAACCGCAGGTCCCGCAGAAAACCCGTCCCAGGGTCGTGTTGTCCACCAAAACTCTCTCTTTGCGGTCGCCTGGGATCGAAACCGGGTCGATATATATGGAAGTAATAATGGTTCTAATGACACTTGAATGCAAGTTTAAAACTGGTTTAATGATTGCTTCTTTTTATCATCACATCAGTCGCTAAGTTGCCGACCAAAGATTACCAATATATCACTGTTTAGAGTGACCGTATGTAAAATTTATATTACACGATGACACTTAATTCGTTATTTAAGTAGGAAACGAAAGATACCTTGTATCCTCATGTTTCGTCTGCCTTCGCCCAAGACAGAATCAGTTGTGTCCTTCTTAATTGACGCCCAGCCCATTTTTCTGTCCTCACTGCAGCTGCGTGTGACTTTCACCTCTCGAAGCCTGTCTTTATTCACACCAAAATTCAATTTGTGACTATTTTGTACATTGTGATTGTTAGTCTCTGTCATGCTATTATTAAGGGTCCGAATAATGCCTTTTCAAACGGAGAATCCCTGCAAAGAACCCGCTTTGTCCCATCACTTTGTTAAACTACGCACCCCAACTGCGCCTGCACGCGTTTTGACAAATATAAAATGTGCCTCTGCAATCCATTACGATTCTTTATTCATTGTATCCCTCAGAAGTTAATTTACTTGAAGTTAATAGAAATGTTTATATTGCTAAGAATAATAACTTGTATAAGAGTGATTACAGAAAGTCATATAATTAAAACACATCATAGTTATGTAAAGACTGAAGCTGCTGACAGTGAAGTAAACTAGGTATTAATAATAACTAAACTCTAGTAACACAACTTAACTATTTACTTACCTTATTCAAATCCTGGGATCGGTTTCAAAGCAAAACATCTGCTTCATCCTCAACCACTCAGCTTGACACTCACCAACTAACTGACTGAGTGACTGACTGACCTTGACCACTACCGGAGTTTGAAGAATAGCTCCTTATCTAACTGCCATCTACCGGGAACAACACAAACTTATTGATCACATCTAGTGGAGGGATATAACACTAGCGCCTCAAAATAATTACAGTATAAAGAATTTACTGAAGTTTTCTAAAAAAAGACAAAATTTCAGACAACAAAAAATCTGGTATTTATCAGGTTAACTGTTCAGAATGCGATAATATCTATATTGGTAGGACCAATATAGAGCGAAGGAACATTTTAGAAATATTAAATATAGACAGACAGAAAAGTCGGCAGTGGCTGATCATTTTTCGTCATATAATAATGAAGTAAATCCAGAAGTTAAATTATTGAAACAATTGAAATAACCGATAGATTTAATGGTTTGGGAGAAGATATTTATTTTGAAAAATAAGGATCGCTTAATGAATTTTGATATCCCTCCACTAGATGTCATCAATAAGTTTGTGTTGTCCCCGGTAGATGGCAGTTAATTCAGGAGCTATCCTTCAAACTCCGGTAGTGGTCAAGGTCAGTCAATCAGTCAGTTGGTGAGTGTCAAGCTGAGTGGTTGAGGATGAAGCAGGTGTTTTGCTTTGAAACCGGTCCCAGGATTTGAATAAGATAAGTAAATAGCGAATTTGTCTTACTAGTGTTTAGTTATTATTAATAAAACACACCATAGTTTATCTTCATTTCAAGTTTACACACTATGGAGTTTTAATTGAGTTCAATAACGATATTCATCTACAATATAACTCTGTATTTTATTCCAGCAAAGTAATTTAGGAATGTGTGTATAATCAGCGTACTAGAGCTTCTACCATCTGAAGGAATAATTGCAAGTAACAACGTTGCAATAGACATGGGACGAGATTACCGAAAATAAGAAAAAAAAGTAAAGGGTCGGAAAATGTGTACGTGTGTAGAGAGAGTTTAGAGTTTATGCGCATTTAACCCCCCACCCCATCCTCGCAAAAACCGCCAGTAGAAAGAGCTTTTCGGCTTAGCAGGAAAGCTGCTGTTTTTGCCCGGTGTATTACATCTCCATTACTACAAGGTTTTCTGCTTTAAATGCAAACAGATTTATTATTTGTACATTTCGCTAAAAGGAAAAGGGACGGTACAGTTGCTTCATTTTACATCAATGAGCATCTTTATTACATAGTGTTCAAGAAACACAGAAGGGCCGAGTGATTTTAGATGATTGCGAAAGGCTATTTCAGTTCTAGTTCAGCAGAACTAATCCGCAGATTCTCTAGCGCTGCAAACCTTTACTATGTAAACCGTAGTTAAAGTGATATTACTCGGTAATCTCTTAGAGCCCTCCAAACCAATGATGCAATTTATTTCTCGTAGGCAAACTTCATTGTTAAATTACCTAGTTATGTTGGTACAAAACTACCGCTAACCATACACGCTAATCTGATACTAAGCTTGCTAAAGTTATACAAATAATACACGGTGTTCAGTTTTATCTGTAATTTTACCGCGCAAAATTTGACGTCACCAAAAGCAGCACTGATGGAGCGGCTATATATAGTATTGCCCTATCGGCTGGCAATCGTATTTGATGTACTGAAAGCAGCTTTGAGGCTTCCCTCTACCGGCAGGTAAATATACCATATGAGAGGCGGGTCTGCCCGCATAATATAAAGGTGCGCAATTTCGCCTGATGTGAAGATACGATAATAGTGTCATCCAATTATCGGAAGGCTCGACCAACTGGCGGCTGGGTGAGGGCAGGGAGGCATGCGCGCACGCCTACCCATTTGTCTAATAGCGCTCACTAATATTAATAGTAATTTATTTCCTTTTACATCAACAAATGGAAATACAAAATCAAGATTACAATTATAAAATCCATACTGAAATATGCCATATATTCCTAAATCCTCAAAATCCTATCATGTTATCATGTTGCCCACCACTGAATAGTAATTCAGTCCCCATACACCTAACCCTAGGTTTTTGTGTATTGGAGGGCCTCTGCTCCTTTTTACACTTTCTGCCATTTCACCTATCTCACTCTACATTTTTCTATTAATTGTTCTTAGCCATCTCTGTTTAACTTTCCCTAAATAATTCCCTATATTTCTCCTGTTGTTTTCTCCTTTTACTGACAACATTTTTCTAATTACTACTTCACCCTCAAACTGTCCCATTTACGTAGCCAAGCCTGCTCTCTCCATATCTTTGTGTGACAACAATTTAATATACAATGGAAATCTGCATTCTCTTCTCCACACAATGGACATTTATCTAGCTCCCTCTCTTGACCTATACATTTCAAGTTTCTCACTCCTGTTCTCGCCCAAGCAAAACCTTCACGCCCTAACTTACTACATATATCTATATATCCTTCCCTCCCCCAGGTTGTTTTTATTTCTCTATATAATCTCAGTGAGCTTTTGTCACTTGTATTGGCAAAAATGTCTTGTCTGTCAATCTCTTCTAATCTTAGCTTAACCTCTTTCCAGAAGCCTCTATACCAATACTCTGCATTTATCCAAGAATGACCCATACCTATCTGCTTCAACAAGTCATTCATTTTATGTGCCCAAGACCCACCCCAGTTACTTCTCTTTTGAATATTAAAACATTCTTTAATTATATTGCCATCTTCCAAGTTAGTGATTCTGTATAAATATTTCATTGCACTTGACAAGATTTTAATTTTAGTAGAATGCCTGCCTAGTTCTAATTGTGCTGCCCCATTAGGTGATGCTATTGGTAATCCCAATATGTATTTACAAAAGGATCTGTGCACTCTATCAGTCTCTCTCCAAGCCTCATCTATTCCCCAAACCTCTGATCCATGTAACATTCTATTTTCTACTACTGCCGTATAAATCCTCTCCAACCATTTGATATTTATATCCGGTAGTTTACTGTAGCATGATCTTATCACTCTCATGGCCATTTTACCTTTTGCCACAGACATCTTTTTTTGTTCTTTCCAGCTGCCATCTGAACTCAACCTTGTACCCAAATAATCAAATCTCCTTACTACCTCTATTTCTTTTCTATTAACCTCCCATTTCTCATCCTTACGCAACCTGTATCCTTTTTGAAGACCATAATCTTTGTTTTGTTTTCATTCATTTTCAAACCCCATTTATTGCAATAAGAATTGACTGCTTCGATTACTGTTCTCAGCCCTCCACTTGATATGAACCCAAAGCGCTCACTAAGGGATGGTTGGAGAAACATCCCTGGTCGTCTCTTTCCCCTCCCCCTGCCGTCTAGAACCATCGTGGTGGTTCGCTGAAACGCGAGACTTTCAGAAACAGCGATATTCCTAAAAAAAGCGGCTGCAGTTGGCGAGTCAGTTCAGATCTTGGCGAGCAGCCGTGAGGAGCGCCGAGTGAGTGAACGGTCCGGAATGATATATGATATATATAAGGGCGCTCAACTACGGCGGTCATCAGCGTCCTTTAAAACACTAGTCATGGTAAAAGCCAGATATAAAACGTTCTAAACACTATACAAGTGTAAAAAAAAACTATTAAAAATACACGTACATAAAAAACGTCAATCAAAACCTACTAAAAATTTCGTTCACTAAATCCTAAACTCTAAACTAGACAAGAATTTAAAAACCTTCTCCACGCGCCTCCACGCACGGCCTACACGTGGGTGGGCCTGTTGACCGTCTCCCTCAACCACGAAGAGGAGCCCACACGAGGGAGACTGTTGGCTCGGGACCCCGGTTGCGCCAAACCCGTACCTACCGAAGTAGGCCCCTGGGGGGAACGGACCGGAAGACTGTGAACGTGCATCGGAGGAGTTGTGTGAAATTGCGAGTTCAGAGTGGACCTGTGACAGACGAACTGGTGAATTGTAGTTGTGTGCGCTACGTAATTCCGTGTAATCCGCAAGTGTTCCAACTGTAATTCGGTGTAAATAAAGAACATTTTGAGTTTGTGCAATTGGACCTTTAATTTCGCGAACCCACAAAGTCACAATAGTATTTAAAAATTATATAGAGATTAGAAATTTAGACGATTAGAAATCAAGGTATTGAAAGTGTGCATCTCTCTCACTATGAGAATATTTATTAAATGTTATAACCACAAGTGAAACAGTAGATATAACACAAATATAAACAAAGACAAAACACTATCAAAAACGCATTACTGAACAAAATACTGGTTTCATTATATCCAGTGCCGCCCAGGACATAGCGGGAGTATAGAAAATGATTTAAATTTGTTGCTCTAACATTTAATAAATATCCTGATGTGGGAGAGATGCACACTCCCGAAACTTCGTTTCCTAATCGTCTTTTTACCTGGCTTGAGCATACTCGTCGCCGGGAAATGTTCAGGTTTTATTTTGCAATTCAGTTCCTTTTTTTTGAAATTGCTACCTACACAAAAGTGACATTGGCTAGCCCCGTAGGTCAGAGCACCTGACTGCCGCGCTGGGGACACCGGGCTTGATTCCCGGCGGTGGGATTGGGGAACTTCCTCCCACCAAGACAATTCCTCATCTTCCCCAGAGTCTGAAATTCCGAGGGCTGCTCAATAAGAAATGATCATAATTTATTTTACGGTTACAATTTTTCGCACTAAAATTCGACCTTATTATATTCTGTTAGCTTAATGTGAAACAAACACGCCGTAATAGTTTCATTGTTGGTACTCCTGTTTCCCGCCTGTGAGAACCAGGCAAGTTCAGACATGTTCAGTATCACCTACCACTGCAGTGGAGGTAACACGTGAGGAACAATATGCGGCTTTGAAATGTTGCTTTCGTCTCAAGAGTTGAGGCTTGGACAATGTTACAAGAGGCCTACGAAGAGCTTTTCTTCCTTACAGTGCAGCTCGAAGGTGGTTTAAAATTTTTAAAGATGGGAGACAATCAATTTCAAAGGAAGGTGGATTCGGTGCTCCAGTCACTGCTCTTACGGAAGAAAACATCAACACTGCTGCTGCCATTGTGAGAGAGGATCAACGAATTACCTTAGTATGACTTTCTGAAATACTGAACATTTCATTGGGTGCCACGCACATGTTGGTCACAGAAACTTTACATATGAGACGTGTTTGTGCGCGATGGGTTCCAAGATTGTTGATTCCCGAAAAAAAGGCATTCGCATGCCGGTCTACATGCAGTTAAAGTTGATGTTAGGGGAAGATCCGGAGTTTCTTTCAAACATAATCACTGCTGTCGAGACTTGGCTACATCATTCTCATCCTGAGAGCAAACAGCAAAGCTCAGTGTGGAAATCTCCTTCATCACCAATCTCCCCAAAAGCAAAAGTGGTTGCTTCTACTGGGAAAGTAATGATCTTCACATTCTTGGATATTCATGGACTGGTTTATCAGCATGTTCTACCTGCACACGTATCAGTAACTGGACAGTACTAAAGGGATGTCCCGAAAATATTGCAAGTCCATATCAGGCACAAAAGACCACATTTCCGTTAAGAAGGCTGGATGCTGCACCACGATAATGCACGGCCGCATATTGCGAATGTTGTTCAATATCTTGCAAAAATCAACGTGAAGTGCATCCCTCACCCTCCATACAGTCCAGATTTAGCCCCATGTGACGTTTTTCTATGCCCTAACTTGAAGAAACGCCTTCGTGGGAGGCATTATCCATCATCATAAGCAGTGGTGAAGGCTGCGGAGGTGATTTTGAAGGTTCTCTCAAAAAATGCTTTCCAGCTTGCCTTTAAAAACAGGCAGAAACGCTGGGACAAGTGCATCAGATTCAGGGGACTCTATTTTGAAAAGAACCATCAAAATTATGAGGTGAGTAAAGGTACGTTGTCAAAATAATTGAGATCATTCTTTATTGAACAGCCTTGGTATGAATGAGAGTGCGAATGTGTGCGTGATCTAATTATTAAAACCCAACGAATACGAGTTAACACCTTCTATATGTTTCAAAGGAGGACGGCCATCGATATCAGCATTGCCGTCAAGGGAAGGGTATAAAAAATGACCATTTACACCATTAGTTTAGTCTCGTCTTAGACAGCATTTTTTCACTTGATTAGCTGAATTTAGGTATGGAATCTCATATTATTTAAGAAATCATACCTCTCATTAATTTTCAAAAGTTGGTTAACATTTAAATTGTTACGAACTCCTTTTATACAACTTTGATCTTGACCAAATTCTTTAATGTATTTATTTATATTCAGTAGGTTTGTAACCGAGGAAGTACATGACATACAGTTGTGTTACCCGTACTGGGACTCGAACTCGAGAGACAACGTAATTGCTAAAGTACCCTCTCTGAAGCAGTTTATATGCGACCAAACGTATTCGCGTAGTTCCGCCACGAGAATATCAGATGCTGTTCCATTTCCTTTTCTGTTTGGAAAGGTAAATCCAATTATATGTAAATGCAATCCAGTTATATATTGCTCGAGAAGCGTTCCAGATACAGCTGCTCTGTGTTGGTTGGACATTTCTTTGTTTCTTTCAAAAGAAAGTTCAATATATGGTGCTACCTTGAATCTGATTTCAACTGTTTAAATGCACCTGAACTGTATTTTCACCTTAAAACAAATGTACAGATCTACAACAGTACATCTGTTACAACAATCGTACGGTAGAGTAACTATCATTATCATAATGACCAAATAGGTGTGATAGTTGAACACAAATATCTGAAAGAGGATCCATATCATTTGTGTAAAGTAATTCAAAGTAAAGTCCTCCAGTGCCATATATTTTTACTCAATCTTACTATTTGGTGTTGACTCGGTCGATCGTACAATCTTGTTTTACATGAAGGTCAGCTGTCTCTAAGACCCGCGAGGTGGTAGAGATGTGGGACGTAACACAGCTTTCGTAAGCTTTTACGAAAAGTGGTATACGCAGTAAAGTTCATGATTATTTTTTCAGAAATGAACTAGCTCATAGATTTAATAAGTTAATGTGTAATAGAACTCTATTCTTTAGAAGTTGGCGCTGGTATATATACTTCTAGTGTTGCAAAACTTATATGGGTGCGTGTAGCATCTAACACGCGGCGAGTTGAGTCAGCTCCACCTTGTTGTTTACAGCAGGATTAAACCAGCGTGAGACAGAATATTGTAACTTTGTGGGTTCGTAGAATTTTCAGAAATTCAAGTTGTTCTTTATTTCCCTAGAAATACACTCTGGTCGATTCTTACAGTAGCAGAATTACATCACATACACAATTATAATCTACCAAGGTCGTTCACCACAAACAAAGGCGTTTATGCCCGCCTCGGTAGCATAGATGGTAGCGTGTCTGCCTCACGGTCAAGAGGTCCCGAGTTCGAATCTCAGTTATGGTGAGTTACCTGGAGAAGGTTTTTTCCAGGGTTTTCCCTTATCCTGATAGACGAATGTCAGGTAACTCTAAGCTCCATGGACTCCGGACTCATTTACGCATCATTTCAGCCAATTCATTCATCGTCCGACATGACTTAACGTTGGAGGAAGGAAGTAGCCAAAAAAAAAGCGTTCACTTTTATCACACACCAGCTTCAAATACAACTCTCGTTACGTCTCTGTTTACAACTTTCCCTTGACGAGTCGCGGCTTCCTTATATATACCACTACTCATATTTCTAGACATTTCTGGAATACTTTATAACAAACCAGATATGAAAT